>QNGE01003064.1:33844-82939 GCA_008508345.1 Paragonimus westermani | reverse complement strand
GTCAAACTTGATGTGTATTCAATCCTCTGAAGTTACCTTTTATCGTTGTGATGACTTGAGACCGTCATCTGATTTACTTCCAGAGAATCGTCGTAACTGTTTTTACCGAATTCTAGATGTCTATAATTTATCTGTACACAACCGGCACGTGGATCAGATAGATTTCGAGGATACACGTCAGTTCGTTCCAAATTCTGGTGTGACTTCAGGTAATGATGTGTCCGTTCTAGATTCGAATTCGAACCAAGAAATTACAAGCATCATTCGTAGGTCTTCAAGGCTGCAGATGAAACTCTGAAGGGATTTGAAGAACCCGCATGCAGGTGTTGATTTTCAGTCAAGGAAACGGCCTAATCAACTTTTTGTTCGACATCATTTAAACGTCTTCAATAGGGTGCTAGAGAGGTGGACGTGAGAGCACCTTGAGCACAACCGCACAGAAGCCGCCGGAGAGGAAGAGTGCATCAACGGAAAATTCCAGTCGACCTTTGTAATATTCCATAGTGGGGGAACTCACGTGAGCGATAGTAATTCACTGAGCAAGAGACGGAATGTCCACGTGCTGGAAAGGGATCGTAGGAGAGTTAGTCACAGAACTGGTGAGTTGGAAGCCGTATTCACAACCATCCAATGGAGCACACAAGTCCGTAGAAAAGGTGTATTTAGCAAGACATGCAAGAACAAGAGCACGACAGTGTAATGTGTTATACGGTATACAAGTCAGCAAGACAAGCGTCTTACAGTTATGCGTTGTTTCCTTCTGCTGGTTCTTCCTGCGTCTCGTCCAAGTAGGTGGTCGCGGCGAGACCTGGAAGGGGGAGGGAATGAGCACAGGTTGTTAGGCGCGCAGTCCGGTTTGTGTCGTTACTGTCACACTTTCAGAATTCAAACATGCGTTGGTCTGGTAAAGCGGCGTTCCTAGCGGTAATAGCTCAAAAGTGTTATCCTAGTGAATGTAATCTACAGGGGCAGAGATGGTGCGGATTCATTACACAGCTAAAGGAAGAACTGCGATACCTATGCAGGCCCACTAACTTTGGTGCTATTGGTTTGTAGTAAATTTACATCCACAAGGTGATATGGTGGTAATGGCAAGGCAACTCTCACGTCGCGCGGAGTTAAGACTTTTTGGGGACGTCGAAAATGATCTCACTACAACACCTTCAAAATAACTTAGTCAGAGCATCGGTGACATCCGACAGAATCGTGCATCATAACAAACTAATCAGGTCATCCGTGACGGCTGACGAAATCGTTCATCAACCAAATATTAGCGTGCATGTTTTCAACTTGATCCAACCAGGATGAGGCGTGAAGGTGGGCGTGAGTGTCATCCTAACCTGATGAACCAATCATAGTGCAACGGCTATGAAACTGACCATACTGGGCCACCTAACCACGAAGCGGCCATAACCGCCGGACATTGGTTCAACTTGCAGTTGACTCTATTTAGCGACTAAGTAATGATATATATTTACATGCATTTCATTCATTTGTTCAACCGGTAATCGGCATTACAGCGTGTTTTCTACGCAGTCGTGTTCTTCCTGGCTTCGCGCCGGTAGACTGGGTGAAGCCGTACAGCAAATGTTCGAGTATAGCATCCAAGCCAGCGTATAGCCTTTTTTAACAAGAAAAAGGCGCGATATTTTATTAACCACCTCAGGATTCACCCATTTGTAACGGTTAATGACTAATTATTGAATAGCCTTGGCAAAGGCGGACGAACTCTCGCGGGCTTCCATTAACAACAGAATGATTAAGTGCAATGGAAAAGTTTCAAGGACAGCGAGTTACGGTAATCAAAGAGTTTGACTGACAGGTGTTCAGAGGTATCCGGGATGACCACTACAACATTCTACATTAACAGTGTGCAAGAAGCAAGGATTTTTAACATTTACCGTGGACTGCTAAATGATGATCGCAGCTGCGAATATGTTTGCAGTACGACCTAGCTAAAAAATTGGGTGAAAAATCTATGTAGTGGAGTTGAGCGAACGCATAACCATAGAGAAGTGCAGACCGGTGTATATAAATATGTTATTGCATTGCACGGTCAATTCAATCAGTCTGAACAACACACAAAAGTGATTTGGAAGCGCTGTACACAAGTGAAGCACTGTTAACAAGCAAAAATGAAAAAGCCCCACAGTCTGTTCATTGCAACAATCCACATGATCTAAAACCGAATGCAAGGTAAAAATATCCTCTGCCAAACGAAAAGTAACTTAACCATATTGACACACTGTTCGACATCATTATGTCGTTGGGGGCTCAATGCTTTCCCATTCGTTGTTCATTGTTTTCAGCCAGGATGGCACTCGAAGACAAATTAGAAGAAACAGCCTGTTAGTGGGCAATAAAGAAAATCGCGTCCCGAACAACGGTAACAAGATAGTTTTGACAAACAGTAATTTTATATGCATAAAACTGCAATGTACTCGGCAAATGTCACACGCTTCCATACACTCCTATCGTTTCGGTCGTGCCAGGGAAGAGGGTGTAAGTCTACAGACAGGTGTGACTGAAGTGTGTTCCAGACTGGGCGGTGGAGCCGAGGGTATCAGCAACAACTTCTTTCATAAACGTAGGTTCAATTCCATCGAATATAATGACCTGGTACTTGTCATCATACTCGACAGTGAACTACGGTTTGGCTTGTCGTAACATATGGGAAAAGCCTGGGTTTGGCAGATGCGGAGGCTTGTGAAATCACACTACGCGATGAACGACGTGACGGCGGGACGGAATTTTATTCTGTGAGTGCTTAAGTAACGATCGCCCTCGTGTACGCATTGGAAGTAATCGTCGCGTGTGACTGGTTGCACATGATATAAGCATTTTCAACCGGAAAGTTTGATTGACAAGGGAGACGCTAATTCATTGAACGGACGTAAGGTGCAACCTTAGGCGAGTCCGTCAGACGTGGATTTCATTTCCACCTAAGCGCAACCCAAGAAGGACTAGTGGTAAAGTTCGTTGCCCGGTGAGGTCCGACGGCGCAATGATCTTTGCTTTCAGATGATGATGAAGACGCTCGTCCACCCCCGTGGATTCTAGATGACAGGCGCTAGTGAATATGTGCATGCACCTTAGAGTGTCCAGAAAACCTGTGTCCTTCAGACCGAGGGCCACGACCCGTAGCCAACACCGCGAAGCAACAAAATAGGGCTACCAAACATCCCAGAAAGGTGCGAGCCGCCGTTTCGAAGGAGGGATCGGGAAGTAGACGTACAACTGGCCATCTAGTAGAACGGTCGACACAATTCAGGAAAAATACAAACCGTTAAAAATTGAAAGTGGCGTGACGAAGTCAGTGTGCAACTAGTGTGCTGCTACATCTGGATTAAGAAAGACACTACTGGAGCCCATGGAATCCCTGTGGACCATGGAACGTTGGCATTACAGTCACCAAGCCCTGCTATGGACGTCGCGGGTCACCTTGAGCCAAACAAAATTTCCGGTGATTGGCTTCATTGGAACTCTTATGCTATGGTGCAACAGGTTATGTAGTGAGTTAAACATCGAACGATGCAACGACAAGGCGCTACATGCTTAGGCATGATCTGATAAACTTAGCACAGTATGGTGCCGTCAAAGGAAATTGAAGGAGGACGCGGCACTTTTAGAGGGCTATGCCAACGACTTTGCTTGATCTCAGAATCTCTTGTTCGTGGTGCAGCCGTAGCAGTAAAATCAAGCGGAACGGGTGCACAATTGCTCACCTGTTGTATCCATGGTAGTGCGTATGCGACAGAATTAAGGACACATGAGACATGTCTGACGTGTTTCATGACAGACATGTATCTCAGACATGTTTGGGAGATGGCTCCAAGTGATTTATTCCCCTGAGTACAATGAACGCAGCAATGGTTATTATTCAATGTCGGCCCCCGAGATTTCGCCGGTATCCGTGTATTGCAAGACAAGTGATAAGCAATCCCCCCGGAAGTGCAGGACTCCGTGGGCTGCAATCGTTTGTAGAAGAGTGCTGTGGATTGCCGCTGATTGTCCATGAACTGTCGTTACATGGTCTCAGTAGCTGTACCAGAATTGCCGGCTTCAATGGGCAACTGTGCGCTAGGTTCGGGATGGTCCAACGGGACTACTTTGGTTGAAAAACTTCTTAGGCTATTTAAAGGCCATGCTCGCGGAATCGGTGAATTACAGTTAATGACCGCCTCAAGGGAGGAAATCGGTCAGTCGCACTATAACGTGCACACAACTAGCAACGAATCGGCGATAGTAGTTTGCCAGGCCACAAAATATGCAAAGCTGTTCAAGGGTGGAAAGTTCAGAGTAATGCAGGGTAGCCTGAAGTTTGTTAAGGGGCAAAAGTATCGTCCGCTGAGATCCATTGACCTAGAAACTGAAAAACCGACCTAGTTAGCCCACATTTTTTAGGGCTAACTGCAATACAGTGGTCGCTCGACCACTCAAACAAGCTGTACAGTTTTGAGCGGTGTTTCTCCTCAGAGCAACCAGGATTTTGTCGGGATAGAGAAGAACAAAACCTAGACTGCTAGTGACTCAGCGCATAAACCGGCAATACTGGTCAATCCGAATGGTATTCCTAAAATTCGACAAAATTAAACAGAGTAATCACATCTGTCTTGGGTAGGTCGTCGGTCCTCGCCGGAATTGTAAGCTAATCAACTTTGTTGAGGACCATTTTGCTCGTAAGGCTGGCTACAAGATCCTACAGGTGCAAGGTGAGAGACTTAATAGGGGCTTTCGTTCTATTAAGACAGACGGAGCCACCAAATGGACGTCAGTCTCCTAAACTTTCTGGGGCCAAATGCAATGCTGAGTCCCAAGATCTATGGGGAAGGGGATGGTCCCGATCTCAAACATGTGTTCGAACCCTGCCAGAGCAGGCCTAGATTTCTGGCAAGCCAATCCCCCGACCCAGTCAATAGAGTGATCCTACAGTCGGGGGATGATGTGTGACGTCAGAGACTACAGCCAGTATGCCATGCGGTGTCCGGGTCGGTATTATAGCTGCTTAAAAATCTCTTCAGACGATGGTGTAGCGGCCGGTTTTGTTTAAACAAGGGTGGCGGCTGCGTCGTTTGAAAGTTCGCCGTTGATGCTCAATCGTATAACGTCGTCTATCAGCTGCCAGCATCGCAAGTTGATTCCAAGTTCGGAATTTTGGGGAAGATGGACACCGATGATGGCAAACGAAACGGCATCAACAAAATCTAACAGGAGCTGCACCGGAGACTCAAACCCGGTGATAAGGAATGCTGACCGAAAGTCTAGGTAGTAGTGCCATTGGTGGCACGGGGAGAAGGAATGCCTGTGAACGAGCCGACAGGATTACACTGACTTGCGGTACTGTGTCTGTTAGAAGTGCGGTCGCTGTAGAAGGGTCCCGAAGGAACATAAGGCGACTGATGATGGGCGCGCCAGTGACATCAGTTTCTAATAAGAGTCAGCGGTGCGGTTTCCTCGAAGTGGTGAGGGGAAAGCAAGGTATGCTCCTAGTGGTGGTCGCGCCACCCAGCTAACTGTGATGACAGTAGCTTTAAGGGACTGTCAGTAACTTTGGCGGGGGGTCTGTTTGAAGAATGACAATACGGTGATCTCTTTCGAATGCGGTTAGTCATCACATTACTTATGCTCCTTGACAAAGCAGTTGCTTCCGCCCACAAAGCGTTCATAGCTTCAACGCTGGTTTAGTGGGACCGACATGGTGCTCCGAAGCTGAGGTGATAGAAATGACATTCAGCCCGCGAATACTGACACTACTTGGAGATGGCTGGAGGACCTCAACCACCTGATCCACAACTTCTGAAACTTTAGACAGTGGCTGGGAGCAGACTGCAGGTGAAACACGCCCGGCTGTCTCAGGCAGCTTCTGCATTCATAGTTTCCATAAAAGCGGCTCGCCCAAGTGTGAGCCGCCCAAAAGTTGTTACTTTTTCGGGTAACGTAGAGTGGCGCTTGCCACCCAGGTGTTACCCAATGAAAAGCTGCCGCAAACTAATGTATTACGGCAGGATTGTCCGCATGGTTACGGTCTCCCTAACGATGTCGTAGTGATGGATCACTAGCTAAATGAGAAGACGCCACGTCATTTGGAAGCTCAGACTACCTGATTGAAGTTCGCCTGCTTGAAAGTTTTCTGTCATTGTTTTTAAACTCGATTTCAGGACGGACGAAACACAGCAGCGGATCCATCTCCAAGAATGAGGAAACCATTAGGATGGAAACGTGTATCGTGTTCGAATTTTAAGACTTGATATCCTGATTAGACTTCGCGGAACGTTCTATAGCTTGTAATATATTAAATTAGAAGCATAAAATCGGCTACGATGAATGGGAGCTCAACCAGATCTGAATTTAAGGTAATATATCAATAGGTCAATATAACTGCAAAATGCTGCACAGAAGTAATTTACATCAAAAAAATTGATTTGCTTAATGGCCTGGGACGAAAATACAGAGAAAAGATGCTTCGGTCCGTCGAATGGAGATAGCGAGTCAAAACTTACCGAAGATGTTTCGGTCGGGCATAACAGTTCGTGGGAACAATCCCGCGAAGTTTCACCCCGAAGTTGGTGAGCTACCCTAGCAAAAATATTTGTGAATTCAACAAACAGTGCAGCGCCTCATTCAATGTCACAACCGAGGAAGAAGGAAGAGTTAAGTCCTGTTTGTAGCGCACACAGTGAAATGGTGAAGAATTTTCACACGAGAAGAACTAAGGTACAAATTTGGGTTGGACGAACAATCCTCATAGGAGCACGTCGACCTGTACAGCGAGGCTGTGTGATCAAGCAACCTTCAACGTCCCTAAAACCCTAAACTTCTACCGAAGTGAAGGTCGTCCTGCTAATACCACCCTGTTTGTTCACGTCGCTTCGTGAATGTAAACTTACTACAAACAACTAACATCGAATTAAGTGTGTTGACGTGGATATCGCAGCTTCACTTGTGGCTGTATAATGAATACTCACTGTCTCCAACAATGTAGGCTACATTCCTTAGGATAAAGTTGTTTTAGTCATTGGTGTTAGAAACGTAACATGAAAAATCCGGCAATTGTCTGAATTCTGAAGCTCGGCTGAATTTTCTGCATGAATTATTCCCCCTTGGCAGTTGCGTACGGTTCTGTCGTGTCCAGCTACCTAGCTCCTTTACTTGGTATATTGGGGTCTGCTTGTTTCAAGGTGAGTAAATCAGTAAATAAAGTTTTTTGCGAGCTTTTTGTCATCTCATTAGGACTTCTGATTGGCGTTAACATAAGGCTGGGAGATATTGAGCGTGCAAAATAAAAGGCAGAAATAGCCTCGTGATATCCACAACACCAGTTACATCCTCCTCCAAGGTGAATTTGACACGATGAATATCCAATGTGTCCGCATTTGTTCCAAATATTTGCACGTACCTCCGATTACTGGTATCGCTGTGCGCTTCTCACACATGTAAGCTTTGTGATGTAATTTAGATCCTCGAATTGCAATTTGCAGTTTTTGGAATGCCTAGTGAGTGGAATCGCTGCACTGTGCGGAACTTCGAGAAATAAAAGTAGGAGTATTCAGTCCGTTTGCGTGGTGGCAGAGGTTATTGTTGGTATTTAATGAAGATGTGAAAGAATGTGCTTTGATGGGTAGTCGGGGATTTGGTTTATTTTTAAGTTGACCATCACTCACATTTGATCGCAGTCTTCGCATTCAGATAGAACTTGCGGCCAGCTTCTTTTGAAAAGAAGCACTAGACTCAAGTTTTTCTCTCATTATAGCTCATCAGTAGTGCAAATACTTTCCACGGACGGGATTTGAGCCCCGGCCATGCGTTCATGAGGTAACCGTGTTGACCACTGCGCCACTGACCTCACATTAGGCACGACCGAATTATCAAATCTGAGCGCTGAATCACATTCGCTTATGAACAGTGATCAGGTTGCCTAATCGTCTCGAGAGAAGACGCAGTAACTGTTCTGTCATCTCCAATCTATAACCCCGCTATTATGACAGTTAGTGTATCCCTCTCGAGAAAATCAGGCAACCTGATCACTGTTCACAAGCAAAAGTGGTTGAGCGTTCAGATTAAATAATTCGGTCCTGCCTAATGTGAGGTCAATGGCGCAGTGGTCAACACGGTTGCCTCATGATTGGAATGGCCGGAGTTCAAATCCCGGCCGTGGCAAGGATATGCACTACTGACGAGCTCCAATGAGAGCGAAACTTGAGTCTAGTGCTTCTTTTCGAAAGATGCTGGCTGGAAAGTCTATCTGAATGCGAAGGCTGCGATCAAATGCGGGTGATGTTAGTCTCGGAACTTTAGTTTGGTTGGCATTTATAGAGGTCCCAACGAAACTTTTTTGTTCGCCAACATGGCCGAAGCTGGGTTTGCGCGGCCTAACTTCTTCCGAACTCCTGCGGAACCGGAAGCTTTCCTCCATCCGCCAGCTTGTTATCCTAGCGGGGCTGCAGCGGCATACAAATTCCACTGCCTTGTCTGGGGTATGATGTGTAAAATGTTTCAAAATTCTCAGCCGTTTATTCTACAACATGACTTTTGCTGTTAGACTGTTTGTCCACGTGCCATTTCACTCTACAGCGCGAATGCGAACCACACACATTTCCAGTTTACACGCTAGTACACGACCGGTCTCTAGCTTTCCTAGCCAGGTTGCGCGTCGATGCAATTTATTGCGTAGTAGGAGACCTCCTGTATATTTCGTCCAATAAATATTCGGTCTCAATTAACAACGGCCCTTTTGCATTTCGATTCTGATAACATTGCATCTGAGAAAACTAATTTGGTGAGTCGTACACTGGGGGACCACATCGGTGTTGGCTGTGATTTATAAATTTTGTGCCGTGGTTGCATGCAAAATATGTATTCTACTCTCCAGTAATTTTATGACTACCGTTGCCTACTTCCTACATTTTTCCTGATGCCTATTATTTGACATGCTTCATCCACACCTGTTTGGTTCACTAGAGTCACCTTCAGCTGGCTGGTCATATCGTGGCTGATTCAGTATACCTGTTTGAAGCATATGTAAAGATGAGTACGTAATACAACTGATTATCATTTGCGTAGAGTACAGTCGCTAGTTCAAATGAGTTGCCCGCGTCCTTTAAGAAGCATGCTTCTCATTAAGACCGTGCCCGAACATTACGGATCAGCCGTACTCCATTCCACCGTTAACTAAAAATGGATATAACACCAACCTTGAGGAGTATCAAAAAGGGGTTTATGACACACTTGCACCTGTTTGTCCCGTATGTGGCATCCACACTCACGCCTGAAGAGCTTTACAAAACTTCGCCGTGCAAGAGTAATGCGCGCCTGCCTGTTGTCTTCTTTTCCAACGTTAAGCAAAATACCCCTCGAAATAATCTCCGGGAGCGTTTGGAAAGTTTTTCTGACGCCCTGTAGCAGGCGTTATACAACAGATCTATTTGACGTCTTGGTGTTTTGCCTGCGTCGTCTATGGTTGAGATGAACTTGACATACCTACTGGCTTCATGCTGCTTTGTATTAGCAGATGGTGTATATTATTTCAACAGACACCTGGAACCGTTCGCTTCACTCGTTTCATGCCATGGGACTCATACACCAGAAGAGTAAGGTGATGATTGTGTCTCAACTCGAGAGAGCTCAAAGTTAAGCAGGTGTTCCCTAGAACATCTCAAAACCTCGACTCGCAACAAACGCTACGAGGACTGACTTATTAACTCAGTCGAAAGTTGACCCAACCCCCACGCTCCATAGCCTTCCATACACTTCTGTGCTTTTATATTTTTGTGCAGTGATGATAAGTCCACACGCTTTGCAAGAAATAACGTCAACTTATATTAACTTGCCTCGAAACCGTTTTTGACTTTCGGGTGGTCACACGAACGTAAACAACACCATCATTTTGAGGTACCTCTGCAGGTAGCTCTTCAACTCAAAAACCGCCCTGAAAACTGTGGTATAATTCATTTTCTCAAAGAATCAATTGGTACAACAAGGGTTACGATGGTTTTCAGTTATTAGTTGATTTAAACAAACGAATACGCGTCGATAACACAATTTGGTGATTTTAACTTCCGCCTGGAGTGCGAGGAAAAATAATGGAACATGCGGTGGAATAATTTTATTCACGATAACTCAATGAGTCATAGTGTACGATTAAGATTCATGTGCAGATTTGTAACGGTGACGAAGATAAGCAAACCGCCCTCCCCCAAACAAATTGTGCTTTCCCGCGTCCTTCTCGAGTTCTACAGCGAGCACGCACCTGGACCATAATAACGAAATACCAATGAAAGAAATCACTGAATGGCTGTGAACTGCTTGATGTTTTGAGGTATTCACTACACACTACAGTTTGTCGCATGAATGCTTGTCGTAGACCGTGATCTCCTCAGTTTTCGTTAGTAAAACAATGACTCCACAGAATATTCCTGTTTATTATCCTGGTATATGGTGCAGAAATTAAAATCGCCTAACTCGGTGCCATAGATGCATATCTGTTTGCTTTAACTGGCCGTTAATTGAAAACGAAATTACGGTGTTATTTTCGAAAATCGGTATCGTAGTGGTTAAAAAACTCTACACTTGCAATTTCGTTAACCTACTTTCTTCTCTTGCTCCTATTCTAGAGATCGGTGCAGAGGAATAGTATGGAAATGCTCCAACTGAATCGACCAATCGTCCGTCACTGAATACACTCCCCAAACTCCCCTCGTATACGTACTTTCCCAACGAACATTCCCATTCCGTACACCCTATTTTATGTAACATGTGCTTGTAGTAACAATTAGCTGATACACGTTGTCGGCCGTAGTACTGTTCTTTCTGTGTCCCGTGGTCGTGTTGTTGTTAAGAGCATGACTTGTGACTGTTGTTCCGTGTGTTCGCTCTTTGAGTGTCCCATCTTTGAAGGTTCCTCTCTATAGTTTAGCTCACGATCAGTCGATTGTGAACTTGTAACTGCTCCGTGCACTACAGTATGACTGCTGTTGTTATTGCTTGCTTCTGGCAATATTAATACATGGTTGCTGAAATGATGTATATCCAGACATTCGATGATGCAGATACTATCCACCATATCAACACATTTTTTATTTATAGGAAATGGACTATATAACGGTTTCCGAGGTGATGTTTGAGAACCGTGAATTCTGCACTTTCCCACAGTTCCATGAGTGCGTTCAGAGGTACGTGGAGGATGTGGGCATTATTTACGCTCGTGGGACGAGCCATAGGTCAAAAATGGTTTTGAAGTACGGCAAGGTTAGTTCCCGTTGTTCCCTGAAGACCGTCCACATTTAACACCGTTGTACAAAATATAAGAGGCGTGTGTGTATGCAAGGGTTTGTGACGTGCCTAGTAGGTTAACTGTTGTTGGTACTAACTATTCAGTTCTCGTGACATAGGTCGCGGTTCATGAGTTCATGTAGTCCGACGGAATGCTTCTCTGGTTGCGAGCTGTTTCGAATCAGAGCATAACCACCCCCTCAATCATCTGGTATATGAGTCATCCCGCAAATCCCGGACTCCATCAGTGGACTGAACGAGTGCAAGGGCATGTTCTAAAACAATACACCAACGGCCGACATCAAGCAGTATGTAGCGGATGTTCACTGGAAGGTTATCACGACCGCCACAAGTTGAAGCCTGTAATGTCGAGTGAGTTTGTTGTGTAAAAATTGTAACAGAAAATCAGAGAACCTCGAGAAGGTGCTGTCGGTGACTAGTGCGATAGGTGTGGTGCACATCATGCGGGGTGAGGACAACAGATAGACTTACATCTGCTTTGTCTGGCGAAAGCAAACTGAACTATTCCAACGTTTCCCTAGTTGTGAATGTGGATTCCACCCACGGGACGAATAGACGAATGTTATTAAAAGTTTCCTAATGATTTTAAAAGTGGAACGGATACGTGCTGTGCTATAGAAAGCCGACGATGGTATATGCTATTTCCCACAGACAAATAGATCATTCAACTCGATTTCCCCCCACGTGTTCGTTCTCAGTGACTTTACTCGTCCACCAATGAGTTGGTGCGTGTTCGGTGTAGGGTACTGTTTGCCTTTACTCGTCAGCTAAGATATATGGATGGGACAGCAGTAAGTGTTTCATTATATGGTACCGTTTGCCTTCACCCACAAGTTAGGACGGTCGCACGGAGATTTCGCAAACTTTTGAGTGAAAGTGCTTCTTGATGTTCTTTGCTGACCAGGCCACCTTGTTAGCGTTCTAGCGTCCATGAAAGTGTATATCCGTGAGGGCAACGAATGGCTAGGCATCCCTAATACAACTGGAAGTGTACCGCAGACTTGCTCAGTTTTCGCGCACGGCGAATCGATCGTCGAAATTGTAACCACGTTTTCCTCCTTAGTTACACTTGAATTTCAAGACAAGCATACTTGACCATGTTGATGACATTGAGTTCCATTGTATTCCACCACTGATTCTCCGAAACAGCATGAAGTACAACTTCTGCATTATTTTTCCATTGATCGTTGAGCCGCTGAACTGCCGCACATTCCTCGCCCAGGTGCTTCGGATTTGTCACTTCTGTTTACAGTTACTCCATGAAATGAAGTGAAGCGGCCGCAGTAGGGTGTAGGTGACTCCGCTTGTTTAGCCGCGCCGTTATCAGGGGCATTTAAGCGCCTGTTGCTGGTACTCTAGGTAAATTTGGGTGCATTAGGTCAGGGTCTCCTTCCACTTAACGCCTCAGTTGACAGAGGAATTCGTTGAGGACTATGGGATGTATTTTTATCCTTAACTGTGGGTTTCGCTCCAGAAACTTGAACACGCCTGGCGTCAATAAAGCTAGGTTTGGCTCGCTTTTCATTATCCGTCTGGACGGGCGACATGACGGATTTCCCAGGCGCAACTTGCGGATTCGGGGAACTTGTGAAGCAACCGAGACCGACAGTCAAATCACTGATATTCCTAACTGTTACGCGAGTTCTTCTTTGCTCGTGAACTGATGGTTGATAATATTTCCCTTTGAAGTGACATATTTTCACCAAACACTTTTGTGAACTTGAAATTTGTGTCAAGCCTGATTTGCCGGTGTCTTCCTGCAAATTCGTTCAATATAAGTTCACTTGTGAACTGCAACAACAGTGGACCGCGTTTTTGCTGTGCTTTCCTGCAACGTCTTGGGTGATGATACTCCTGTTCTTCCATTATGCTGGCTTTGAGTAAGACTCATTCCACAGACAACAAATAGATCGGTGAAATGAATGTAACTTGATGCCGTTCCATTAAAGTAATGTGTTAAGATTTACTGTCGAGATTACCGTTTTAGCAGTGGATTTGGTCTCCTCAACAATAACAGGAGTAAAACAGGTGTTCGTGCAGTCTGGCGATTTTGCACTTAGTTTGCCGTCACCATGCCTTTTTGCGCAAGGATGAAGGCTTGGCGACTGTCAAGTTTTGGGGATTACTTAGCGTATGATATCGCTTTTTACTACCAAATTATGTTCAAAACGTCTCAAATCAATTAAATATGATGAAACGTGACGAACTGTATGCTGATCTGGGCGAGTAACTGGTATAAGAATGGTATACGCTGGCAGGCAATAAAAACTGGGTTTTACGAAGCGCCCGCCCTCTCTATGAGATATGCTTTATTGAAAGTAACAAGTTTTCTTCTGTTGATCGGTACCTCTAACAAGTTGAAGCGCGATACAGTGAAATGTCAAATACGTACGAAATTTTTCATCCATCCTATCATGTCTATTTTGAGAGATGTTATCTTTGGATAGGCGTGAAGTGGAAATAATCGTGATATTCCATAAAACCACCAGTATTTTTAACCTTTGTTGAAGTGAGAAGTATAGACAGGGAGTGCGTATTTTCCAACGCACGTGCACGATCATTGCAGACAATTACAAGAGATGCAAGACGCTGGTACAGATATTCAGGAGATCTGCTATGTGGGTGCAATTCTTCGGCCTCCAGTTTGCATTTTCCAGTCGGCTGTATGTACGATTTCTGAAGTTGAGTTGTGTTATGCCAACCCGTTGGGGTTTTATACAGGGTTGGTGGCACAAAAGTTAATTTGTAAACCTCGCATCCGTTGGGCCTACTAGTTAAACCCTAAGTGTAAATCAATTAGATAGTTTACTCTGAGTAGTAAGTCAACCACAGAAGATATCTCGTAAGACAAGTGGCGACCAAAAAACAAATTCACCTGAATATTAAACAGGGTGCAGGTTATCTAATCATGTACTTATGAGTGGCTTCCGTAGCGTTGGAGTTGCCACGGGTTTTGTTGTACCGTAGTAGTGCCATCAGGTTTACTGTCGTCTTGTCTACTGCCACTATTTCCACGGAAGCAGGATCAACCATTTTTTGTCGCGGATGTCCAATGATTCGTACAGCTACGCCTAGTCGGCTCACAGCGTCGATCGATACATTGGATGTTGAATGGCTGAGCCTCCGACATCCATCTAGAATGAAGTGTAACACTTGCGCACTCGTTAGTAAGAACGTGTTGAATTAAAAAAAAGTATTGCAAAACGAAAATAGAGGGTAAAACGACAACCCTAGATACTGAAACTACCACATTTACAGGGTGCCAGATGAACTAGTCACATAAGTACGTCCAAGCGAAACGTGGCATTTCAAAGTCCAGCGATAGAGCGTGGGCGACACAAAGGGTGTAGATAAACGGAGGTTCGCCAGTAGGAATTAAAGACGAATTAACCGCACGGAAAGAGTCCGATAAGTTAACTCTATCCAGCCCTAGTAATATATCAGAGTTAGTGTCCGTCGGAAGAGAAGTTCATCGCGCGCAATTCGAGCGCAAGAATAAGGGCAGGCAGCGAATAGGGCGAGGGGTTCGAGTGGGGACTGCACGAGCAGCACAAGTAGCTGCATCAGCACTGCCCTCTAAAAATAACAGCTCCTCGACACTCAGGTGTAGGCGGGCTAAGTGTGTGCCGTAAAAGTTTATTATTAACCCCGAACGTCACTCACAATTGACAACACCACTTCCCGCTTTTTCGGGGAGGCGTGTGCTTTTCACACTTGTGTTGCTCATGCGATTGTTCGTTCTCAGATACATCCCTCAGATGTGACGGTTATTATCTTTAAAATTCCACCCCTCACGACTTTAGGTCACGAGCCTACGACCCACTAGCTTCCAATCGGTAGAACCGGTCATTGAATGTTACGTTTGGTTTTAATTCAGTATGGTTATTTTTGGCCTAGACGGAAAGTATGTATGCCGTGATCTAAGATTTTGAAAACTAAGTGGCCTACTTTTGCACCTGTGCACGTTCCTTCGAGTGCCTTTCTAGTGGCGCTGTATGTGTACACCCTGGGTCGATGTTTGGTTTCAAAAGGAACAGGTCGTTTGGTGTTATTGCCAAAGGGCCGCTCGGATCGTCGTGGACTGGAGCTAAAGGCCAGTTTTTCATGATTTTCTGAACTCCCGTCAGTTAGGTGAAGGGTACCCAGTCTGACAACGCCCGTTGCTACACGATGGCGTGCATGCTTCTTCAAACTGCGTGGACCATGTGCTCTCTTGTCCTGCATCAACGTCCAACGGTAAGCACACCAACGTGCTAGTAATTAACGCGCACCATTGGCGTCCGGTGAATGGTGTATTAGCCCAACTTCAGTGCACTCTTCTCTCAATTCTAAATACTTGCTATCAAATTCGGACATGTTGCTGCTGTGCACAACGTTAGGCCAGCCTCAAAGACCAGTAAACCATATTGAAGTCGCTGAAGGGAAGTCCGTTCCAAATATGTAGCGCGGTTGTCTAATCGAGTGGAAAGACGGCCGTATCTCTCCACGTCCTGACTCCCGGAGGTTCACTATAGGTCATGCTGCAAGTCATAAACTAAGCGCTACTGGTTGTCGTACGGTCAACAGAAATCGAAGCCACAAATCGTCAGTAGAGCCTTGCTGATGGCATTTTACACTACACACCTTTCAACTGCATTTGGCGCACGCTAGCCACGTCCTCGACAACCCAAGGCCTCCTTTGGGTGGACAGTATGACGAAACTGGCTTCCATGTGACCTTTGGTCTCATGACGGTATCAAATACGCATAACCATGGCAACATCGCTCGGTGATAGTTTCAACATTTAAACGATGTGAGTTAACCCGGTCTAAACCTTTTTGCCGAAGCAGAGCTGTTTTTGGAAGGCCTCAGCTGGGCTAGCGTGCCCCGCTGACAGCGGCTCAAATGAGCCCATCCCTCATAAATCTCAGAGGTTTTGTCGCCACTAGCCTGGTTGTGTCAATTAAAAGCGAGTTTGGTAAACTTCAGAGGTGATACCCTACACTGCCCTACTATAAATAACACAAGACACTGCGAACTTTTGTGATTTTTCGAAAGCAGCCGACGGCTCCACAACCCATGTGACAGACGTCCAAAAATATACTCCATGCGCCTTGGCCGCTTCTCGTTAGGTTTGCTGTGACGCCGCAATCCAGCTAAACCATAGTCCCCTTGACCCAAGGCCAATTCTTCCACACTTCCTGGTGATTTCCTTCTGTGTGTCCCATCCCATACTCGTGACATGTAGGCAGCGGAACACCTTACGACCGTGAGTAATAAGAGAATCAGTAAGTCCCAGGAGGCTGCACGCTGATGCAATAGAGAGCAATATGTCCCTCCAAGGGTATGATCCCTAGGATGAACGCACTCGAAACCTGGGAGAACTTCACGCAATTTGCCAGTGGACACCAAGTACTTTCGGAGGTCGTGACAAATTAGGTTTGCTGTCCCGGCACAAATATCTTCTCGTTCACTGGGTTACTTACCGACAATTCCGCCGTGTCAGGTGTTCACATCGTTAGTTTAGATTCACTCAACAGGAGCATTCCGTGCAGCTCAGACGTCATTCGTCCAAAGTCAACACAAGTCCACCGCCACTGATCTTCACCGGCTTGAAGATTCACTTTCATACTTTGACTTATCTTTTCATTCAGTCTGTCTGTCCTCGATTTGCGGACATCCCGGGCACGTACGACGTTCAAACAGTTGAAATAGTTGTCCTTATCTGATGATTATCCGAATGGCCAGACACTGCTCCATCACTCCATCAAACGAAATTTAGGGCAACTCTGTACGTTTCGAGACCCGTCGCCTGTAAAAACAGTTTCTGTATATCTGGAGACGAATCCAATAAACTTTTACGGGACAGAGACAGATCAGACAACATACTGTCGATCATAACCAACCAACGTTGTAAGACTTTTTCAAAGAGGGTTTATGTATACCTTCGCGTGGTTACATAATTCTTACCCTCTGAGTTTCATTAAAAATCTGAAAGAGGTGAAGAACTAAGTAGTGCTGCCGAAAGACCTTATCACCACAGGCCCCACTTCAGAGTATGAGAAATCTAGTCTAGTCCACACTCATTGACAAATAGTATTTATATGGAATTCGAAACAGCTGGCTCTTTTAAACAGTTTCAACTAAGCAGTCAAAACACAAAAGCTGAGAGGTGCGTGCATTTTGCATTGATTCACCGGTGCAAAGTTAACAGTAACAAGGATGGGCTTTTAAAACGAACCGCTAACGGGGCGAACAACCAATAAGTGGGGTCGGGTAGGTAATTAACTACGGCGGGAAGGTCGAGTACATGAACAGTTGTTTCAGAGCAGAGAAAGCCGATGTGAATCAACCGTTGGCAACTGCATCAGCCAACTGTAGGAGGTCCTGGGTTGAAATGACGTCACGGGATGCTGAATGCACAAAACAAATTGATTGTTGGTCCCAACTTGTCTAGGGCCTAGGAAAAGTGGTTGCTTACGCGCTCAAGCAACAGTTCCATTCCCCGGCAACGCGGGCTTTTGCACCATTTTGGGTAAATGATTCGCTATTCTGGAGCCCAAACGTCCCTCGATTCTGCCCAAACAAATTTCCCAGCAGTTGCACACAAACTGGTAATCCCAATATGGAATAGCACGGATAGGCTGGTTTTCCCTCATTGAAGGCGCTGGTGGCTTCTAAATACAAGCCATTACATGGAATTCAGCTTAATGATTGAATTTCTCCATAAGTATGCTGCACGTTGAGTTGTTTAATCCCCCTGAAAAGCAGCTCTACGTAGACATTTTCCTTTACAGTAACCACCTCTTCGGGTGGCACTTTTGGTCTATTATGTCTATCTTTGAAAATTCTGTGGTAACCGTTTGATTGTTGGAGGGAAATAATCAAGTTCAGTTCTTCCACAAGACCGTCGTGCGCAAAATTTCGCTTTACTCGTGTGAAGACAGTATTCACGAGTGCTGACTTATGTTGGACCGGTGTGAGGCATTTCAGGTTTGATGGTTGGATAGCGCAGAATTCTCACATACAGTTTTTCTAATCGGGTCATCTCGAAGAATACCTAGAAACGGCAGGCAGCTCTTGGTCCCAAATTTGCAAGTAAGCTTCAGGTTCAGATGGCAAATATTTGCACTTTGCACGAAGATATCCATCACCTCCCAAGTCCGACTGGAAGCAAGTGTGACTCCGGCGTAACGCCTGTAACATGACGGATCCCTCACGTCCACTGAGAGCTGTTGATCAAATTTTAGCGTGGAACGATCGCAAAGATTGGAACTAGTGAACCACCCACGGCTACCACTACGTCAGTCTGGAGGGGGGACTGCTAAAGAAAACGAAAACTGACATTCTCAGCACAGAGCAGCGAAGTCTCTGCCAATATGTCGGTTGGAAGCGGCAACGAAGTGTGACTTATTTCAGAGAGCTCACAAATGTAGTCAATCGTTTCGTGCATTGGAACACGTGTGGACACTGGGTGAACGTCTATACAGCACACCAGTTCGTAAGTAAAATTGATTCTGCGCATATCACTGATCAATTCAAAATAAATTCAATGGAGTGTCTGATATTTTTTGTTTTGATGGGGTTCGAATAGCGACTAGCCAGCGTGTCAATTTGTGCTAAGGGGAGTTTGTCATTGCTGAAATTGGTCTGAGTGCCATCCCAGATTCACGCGCCTTTAGCGGGCCGTAATATTCGGTTGTTGATGATTCACACGGCTTTGGAGACACATGTTCCCCGATAAACAACCTCCAGCTGTAAGAATAGCTGAATATGTTGTCTTGTGTGTTCCTCTAATTCGGTAACACTATCCTCTCTCCCTATTCGCCGAAACTTTGTTTCATCATCCAACATCGATGACATCTGTACAGACGCATCTCTTTCCAGAACGACGGTTCCACAGCCCTTGCCAGCTTTAAGTAGAAGGACGCGTTTTGACGGATGTTCTCTCAAGGACTACGGGTGTTGTCTGGCGATAGCAAATCGGATATAAGTCGGAGTCTTGATAAACCCGCAAGCTATATTGGTGAACTTAGTCTCTAACTAGGTGGTCGAGAATCAGATAACCGATCAGTAAGATTCTTAAAAAGGACTTCAGCAAAAATACGGTCAGGCTGAGGTGATGGTATTTTATAGTCAGATTCCGCCGTACTGAAGAACAGTTCAGTACGTACTTACCGGGATCGATTGAAATTGTTAATTTACTGAGCTTCGTGTGTGACTTCCGTGATCGATTGATGAAAGTCCCCTTCGTACGACCGGTGATTTTCTTACAGAATAGTGCAAAAGTGACACGACTACGTAATGTCAATTTTCCGGCAACGGATAGATGACGACATTATATCTGACGCTAGCTCGCTGTTGTACTGGAACATTCAACCTTGCAACTTTGGATGTTAAGCTATCCATGTTCCCCCGGTAGTTCCAAACTGACAGCCCTCCACGGCAGATAGTCACAAACGATACGGAAGGAATAATTGAACGGTAACACAAACGTGAAGCCTGCTGGAAAAAAGGATGCGGTTAAAAAGCAAATGATTGCAGTTTATGAAACTTTGATGCACGTAACAAGAAGGAAGAAAGTTCGCTGGTTTCAAATATTTAGTCCAGAAAAGTAGGATGTTACATTAATTTACTTTTTACAAGGTTGTAGTGGGGGCCATTTTTTAAATTGCTCAATGTCACTCTGGGGAGAACGTCCAAAAGCATCTTTGGGGTGTTTCGCCATTAAAGGATAAAATCAGCGTCCAGAAAATATTGAGATAGGTCGGCTTTGACGAGGCAGGGCAGAAAATCCCAAAATCCAGCAGATGACTTGACATACTTCGGCGCAGGTCAATGTCGACCACTCGAAAACGTCAAAAAGTTGAATAACTCGCGAACTGTTCAGCCGAGACGACGGTTTAAAAGTCCGCATGAAATTTGTGAGTGGTAACCAAAGCTCACATGATTTCGTTCTAATGGGTTCATTGACAAGCGCCAATTTCGCACTTCCTAGCAATCTGGGCAATGCATATACATTAATAATTGCATAAAAATAAAATAATGTTGGGTTGTAAACGGTCTTGTGAGCATGCAGTGGGCTAAACGCTAAATGATCGTGTGAGTAAACCATATAACGAACCGTTCCAATCAGACCGCTTTCGAGGGGACCAAGACAGCGGAGTGGTTATCTACGTAATACGTAGCTGATGGATAAATGTTTCTCGGTCCACACTGAAGAAGGTCATCAAGGGATACACAGAGTTTGAGGATAGACAATGGTTTCGATAACGTCTAAACCTTTTTAAGACGCTGAATATTGTACTGGCACTGACTTCATTCAGATGTTCATTCCAAATGTGGGAATACTTCACAATGAAGAGGTATGCACGTATATTTTTCCGAGATATCAGGGTTGGCAAGGTGGAGCCCTCATTTCTCAGACTGTGGGGGGATGTGTGGATGGTGAACACCGTGGTAATCGCATCCGAATGTATGAGTAAATGCACCAGTCTCAGGTTCAACTTTAGTCTAAGCAACCAAAGTGGAGCATTACCAAGTTTTAGCAACGTTGTCTATAGGTGAACGAAGAATATGTTCTAATAAGCTTTTGATAAATGAACGTTGAAGGTTTCCTAACACAAGCTTATCAAGCTTGCGTAAATTGCAGTAAATGAATGTGTGGGTTACTCGAACATTTCTCAACAAAGCCACCATTACAGCATTTACCAACAATCTAGTGGGGTTTCGACTCCAACAAAATTCCGGGTTAACGAAGACACAACAACTTTTCGAGCCGACTGCCGAAAGAATGACTAGAAACCTTGGAAAGGATGTTTATCAGTGACTGATAAATTTATACGAAGAGAATTGCTGTTTGGAAAAGGTTCGAGGACGGGGACTGTGATGCTTTTCGTCATGACCCCACTGACCGTTACGAGCAACTAAGATAAATAACGGCTCGACAGATTTTGTGCTGAAGGAAAGTGTGTAAAAATCAGGTTACCGCGGGGCCCTTGAAATCTTAGTGTGTAAGCACCAAGAATTTTGAGCAGCGATACGTAAGTCACATGCCTTAGGTCAACGACCAACTTGATAGCCACCTGTTGTGCTTCTCCATGCCGGTGTACACGACTTGATTGACACACTCGGGCAGGGGTTTTGTGTAAACCCAATTAGGCGTTCGAAAAGTCGTCCTGTTCACGCGAGGGAAGGTTCATTTTGCTATTCCAACGGTGGCAAACCCTTCCGTGTCCGCCTCATGATAATATGTGAAAGTTAAGTTGGATCACATGCTCACACTTCTCCTTAGATGGAAACTTATGATGTCTGCTGAGCTGAACACAATTCAGAGCTCAGAATCTCCACCAGAAGGCCCACTGGGTAGCGTGTGTGCACACTTACTGATACTCAGGGAGAGACTGCAGTCGTGTGGTCACTGATTAATCCCACCGGCATCTATCCTCAGTGCACTGGGCTCAGTAGCATTCCGGATTTCTGAATTGTCGACGTAGAGGAGGGGGATGCTGTAATTATTGGTTAAAAGTTCTTTGCTGTAAACAGAAGCATGCACAACCGACCAGTGACCCTTCGTAGAATATCGCGAACATCAGGAAGTGAAATGAAACGCCGGACTGGTCTTGACACCGAATGCACTGTTATCAATAAAGAAGTTATTCAGGCGAAAATCCTTGCCTCAAAGGTCATAAACTTCCAACCCGTGCCTGCTGGGACCATCTGGAACGTAGCAGAATGCTTTGACAAGATGGGAGCAAATAGATTCTGAGATGAGACTAATGATGCCGGTTCCACCCAGGCTAGTCATGAAGAATGAAGCCATAATGAGTAGAAGAGAAAAAGCGCTTAAGTTTGGCGCGTTTTTGGCACCTGTTCCATCGTCTTGCTTGGGATGCTAGTGGGGCTAATCTACCGCCAGCTAGTAGGGTAGTTCTAATTCTCCGCCTTAAAAATTGGCGTAGTCACAGCTTCGTTACATGCAAACTTGAGAAAGATCTTCTGAAGTATCCGTTCGCAGAGCTTGCATTCCGGCCCCTCCAGACCAGTTGCTGCCACTTTGAGGCCCGTTGTATTTTGTGGAGAAGATCTGAATAAGAGATTTCAACGTCTAGCAAAACTTCGGCAGTGCTGCGCGGCTGCCGAAAGCTCCCGTGAAATAAGGTAGTGTATCAATACAACAGAACAGCGTTGCACATCATTAAATGGAGCCTTTTAAGTACTCCTACAGGCGGCTGCAGGTCAAATGAAATCTCCCGTCGGGCAGTTGCAGGGAAACAGCTAGAGGTTGACCATTTTCAGGTCATCGCTGATATCTACATACGAGATTTTTGCCCGCGCTAGCCTTCAGTTGGACCTTCTGTCTAGCGAACATAATGTGTTCTCAAGCTTGGCGCTTACACTGATTTCTAACTGCACAAAGTGCGTTCTAACCCCCAAGGTTGATTGTAAACTCGCGAGCCAGATGTGAGCGAGAAAAGAGCACCCAACTTGGGTCGTACCAGAAGATTGTCCGCGCCGTGAAGCACATGTCGTAACTTACGAAAACTCGGGTCCACAGAATCACACTCTTGAAACAAATCGAAAGTGCTTTTCGGGTGATAGAATCAGGCCCCCGGAATTTTCGGAGTGTGGATATTCCGTCGGTTGTTGCAGCAGAATGTATAACTGAATGTCAGTGACGAGCATTCAGTAATTTCGAATGGTGGTTTGCTGACAACTTTGTCCACAATTTGGCCTTTGTTTGGACAAATTGGATGGGGCAGAGGAGGGAAATGATTAAGATCGTTTCGCGTCAAGGCGTTCACACGCTACTTCCACCCTTTCATCCCAGAGTTCGCCGTTACATTCTAAGTCGAACAATAACTGTCCACATACTTTTGGTGCGTTGAAGTCGCCCGTATTAGGAAAACGAGAAAAACATTGGAGTCCAAGAGGGTTTCCAGACTTTCGGCAAGGGGTCGTTGTCAGAACTGTTGCATGAAGGATAACGTTATACAATCCCCTTACCTCGATGGTGCACAGTTAATTGCAGCCAAGGAGAATAATGTGTTAGAAGATTGGAAATTCTCAGTGACCGTAGGTGTCGTAAGACTGGTTAAAAATGAAACAGAACCACTGATCTTTCTCTAGGTGGGCCGGTAGTGTACAACGTGTATCCAGGCGCACGTCAGTGATGTCTGCTAAAAGTCAGGTTTTCCTGAAGGCAGTGATTTGAGGAGCCGCATAATGAGCCCACTTCCTCACTTCTGAAACCTCACTAAATAAGTCCAGATAGTTAGCATACAGACAGACAAAATCTACCTAACTCCTAGCTTGAGTGCAGGGAACAAAAAGATAGAAGAGCTCTGGGAATGAATGGGCAAGAAGTGGAAGAGGGTGCACGGGTGGCAGGCTCACAGTGGTCACAATTGAGGTGCCAAGTTTATTCACGGAGATGAGCCCCAGTGTCAGCGATGGCTTACCTAGTGGTTCCTGGCAGATCTCAGAAATGTACTGTCCTTTCAAACGGATTATGTCATCTTGGAAACCAAGGTGGCATCAGTGGTCGACCGTCTCTGGCCGATAAACCATCTCTGTGGCGGTTTTTCGGTGTAAAAGTCCAGGAAGAACACTGTTCTAGACATCCATCAATTGAGGGATTCCCACAGGGCTCCACACTCATATCGTTGTTGTCTCCGATTTTCATCGACGAATTCACTTTCCTTATACAGTGCAAGCGCAACCCAGTAGGTGGTAACCTAGTTCTGACTGACTTAAATATTACGTTCCTTTGAACGACGAAACATCAGAGACCCTTTAATGTAAACATATGTGACTTTCATTGTGTTCACCAAAGTACCAAGTGAACTTACTACACGGTAAGTGTCTCAGTTTGGTCTTCTTTTCGGCAACACGGTGCGGACATTCATTCAAGACCTGGGCGTTTCTCAAAACTGCGTTACTAGCCCACGGTGCTAAAAATGTTATGCGTTAAGAAGGGTGTAGTATGAGTCGCAAGAACCCTGCTGGTTTCTCCTACTTACTTTGCTGCTAAGTAGGATTTGTATAGAACGAAACGTGCAAGCCTTCACCTCTTTTCCTAGTCAAGACGTTAGGCTAAATTAAAATGCCCAAAAAGCGGCTACCAACGGAGGTCCAGGGAAGAAAACCAAGCTTTGTGTCTAGAGACTCCATAAAGTAAACCTGTTCGGTCTGGAATAATCATGTTTTCGTGGGAACGTAATGGTTCGCCACAAAATTCTACACAATCCCAATCACCTACCAAGAGCTCGTTCGATATCAGTGACAAGCCAACTCAAAGGCGGTGCCCCTGAATTTAGAAGGGGATCATAATGGACTTAATTGCAGGAGCTTTACCTTCATTGCACGGAAACCCAACGACTGGAAAAACCCTCCGACAGCATCCACGAATGAGTCAAAACGAGTGTTTAACAATTATCACGTACCCGCACGTTGTTATCGGAGGCCGTTCATGCAAACTACAGAACAGGTGTTTTTTTACCCTTTATACATAACAACACACTCCGGTTGAGATATTACTCGCAGGTTCTTGAGAGATCGCTTTCTCCACACCGTTCTTGCTTATTCCATTACATTTATTAAGTTAAAGAAAAATGCTTCATTCTTAGAAACCTCCCCAGTATATTTGGTCTGCATGTGTGTTTGTCGGTGTCCTGTGTCGCACAGGGACTGTATAAGCGCTGGACACTAGAAACTACTGCAACTCACTTTTCCCTGTAATTTTTTTCTCCCTTGATCTTACTGATTACGCAACCGGTGTAGAGTCTTTACATACTGTTCTGTTATTGTGTACTTCATTTTGCCCAAGAAAAACGCGCGGAGCTGCCGTTGCAGTAAACTCAAAGAATGACATCGGGACTCACAATCATCTCTACAAGATTGAGAAGCAGGTCGTCAGTAAACTGTAGACTTCCCGGATTTGCAACCAAACTTCTAAGCTAACTGAACTTATTAACTCACGTTTTTTAGGAATTCTGAATCCTGTGATTTCAAATTTTGGCTTTTGGGTATGAACAGATTTCGAGTCATCCTGCCTTTGAAAACTTCGCGAGCTTTTCTTTCCACTCACTTTGTTGTGGCTGACCACGTGGATATATCATTCCACAGTGAAAGGCGGTCGAACTACTGTTCGCGCGCGAACAATGTCTGCGCTAAAGACCGAGTCATGCTGTGCTTCTTCTTCAGTGCCAGTGTACGCCTGTGTAGGCCTGATGATATCTGACATTTTTGGCTGCAAGTCATTTGGATTGCACTGAGTTAGTTTATGGCATCAAAAGATCTGCGCAACTTACTGCTGCAACAGTGGTTGCTACTCTGCCACTTGTTGTTGATTAGGCCAAGTCCCTTAAGGTAGCTTCTATTAGGACGTTAGGGCTTTTAAATGAGCAACTTTCAGTCCCCGAGACTATTACCATCACTATTCAGCTTTCAAAGTGGCCGGCAGCCTCACTGATGGAAATAAGGCTGGCAAACCATCATGTTCAACCAGTGCGGCCGGCGCCATTTTCAAAGACTCTAAAGGTTTGTGTCATCAAACCAAAGGAGCTGAGCCCGGTTACTCGGAGAGTCTCGGAAAAGCTCCGATACCTCTTCAGATGCACCAGCAGTTGTGTGTGGCTTCGTGAGTAGTGCAATCGCAAGCTTCGGCGGGACTTTCGCGCCGAAATGGAAATTAAGCGGTCTTGTCCATAATTCGTCACAAGATTGGCAAGAATCCCTGGCCCCTTGTACTTCGAGAAGCCAAGACTAATGCAGATTGTGCTGGCTCGTGCCAACGTTATTAAAGTAGTGTTTCTGACTCCTTCCAAACTAACTAATGCCTCCCGAAGCCTGTGTCCCCAGATATACCCTGGCCTGAACGGCAAAGGCGCAAGTTGATAAGTGAACTCTCAAAAAGTGGTCGTACAGAAAACACCATCATTAGGGCGTTTAAGCTTTTAGTACCTAGGAGCTCGGGCATGAAGAAAACTTGTAGAAATCCTTAGCTTTTGATCTTGAACCGGCGAACGTGTAAGTTCAGCGCAACCAGCGCATCTCCCATCCAAACCGGTTACTCGAAGAATTCCCCTGACGACTCCTTAAATCAGTATTGCTGTCCAAAGATTGGCGGCATAAAACCTGCTGCGTATTCGCAACAGGTGACACCCCGCTGTTGGATAAATATCCCTTTATCTTATTTGTTCCAAGAACGAACGCGGGAGACTGAAATCTGATGACTGTTTACGCAGGGCGCTTCATAGTGCCGCTGGCTGGTTTAGCAATAAAACGATTCACAGCCGACTACGGCGGAATCTGCGACATACCCGCCATTCACAATTTGAAAGATTCACGTTGTTGACAATGTTAATGCAGCACACACTCATTTATCGTGAACTCCCTTATGTGAGTTGACACTAACTGACTCAGTTTGCCCAGAAAATCCGCTGGATTTTACAACATCGGTTCCAGTCTGAAGGCGCGGATGGTTGTAGTAAACGAGTTTGGAGTTTAAACGGATGGCATGCTGCCATCACAGGCTGTAAGAGTTGAAGGTTAGGGAGGTGGGTGAGTCATATGTAGACGTCCCACGTGAAGCTTTTCATCGTGAACTATGTAGTTCCTGAGACATCTCGATGGACTAATCACTTGACTAATGCTGACCTTCTGTTAGCTGAATTTCTGTACAAGACACTGGCCTTTGATACAGCAAAAAGAAAATAAGTCTCAGCAGGTTTGCGAATTTTCATCTCTTCAGGTTTCCTTCGCATCTTTGATAGATAAGTTCAAACCTGTGGAAATAAGCATCCGCAAGTTCATGCACGTGGGGGTTTGGAGGCACCGCGGTCAGGATTCTTCTGTTGGTGATATGGTCGTACTCGCTTGCACGTTGAATATGTTCTCCTCAGTGAGAGCCTAACGGTCGAAAATCTTGGAGCCCTTATTCTCTTCGAAGCAATCGACCTTGCAACAACCTCGTTCGGATCTATTTGCAGTATCAACCTAATCAGCTCTTCCACCATTCATCAAAGAAAATATAGCCAAATGAACGTGGACACACTGTATTCATCCGCGACGGCTTAGGCTTGGTGTGAATTGAATCTTCCACATTCGGCTCGTGAATTATGTAATAAATTAACGGATGTTCGTGTCAGAGCTGTTGAGGAGTCTATATCAGTGGTCGTTCGGAAGCACAACAAACCATCGCAACTCTGTGATCGAACGGTGAATCGACGTGGGTAATTTGCCCAAAGTCTCAGCTTAAGAATGATCACACTGCTTATACGCAAGCCAGAAACCGGTGCTGCAAGCTTAATCGAAGGGGTCGGTTGCACCAACAGCAACTGCTAACCGCATCTCCCACCAAAGACCCGGAAAACATGCTCCTATATACATCCCCTGCTCGGAAATCAGAGGGTTCAGCACCAGGGCCTTCGGATCCCATAAGACTTACCAGCTCCAATGAAGAAGCCTCGAGAGTTTCGGCGGTAGCTTTTTTGCCCAGACCCCTTCAACTCTTCACAGTGGAACGGCTGGGGCAACGGACGGTATTATAACTATGAACATTTCGCCTACCTCTATTGCTAATAAGCCTCTCTGCTTTGAAGTTGGCTTCTCAGACCCAAAATGTTCTCCACTCGACGCATCGCGCCAAGCTACCAAACAGACTGCACAGCACCCTAGTTTACTTACGCCCAGTATCCCACGCGGCCTGGCAGCAGACTGTCACAAACTTGCTAATACCACCATACATTCAAAAGTGGGAATTCTGTAAAACTGGTGACGCCCATCTAGTTGATAAGCACGCAGTGTCTGCAATCCACAGCTGTAGTTCGCAATTTACTTTCGTACGTCTGTGCATGCACCAAATTGTTGACGTCACCGGTAAGCTGGTCTGAAAAAAATCCCCATTATTTTGGAATTTGACCGGCAACAAGAATGAACGAAATTTTCCGCCTACCGTTTCTGTCTTCCCCTGTTGTGTGGTACTTTTGGTTACTGAAGTAATTACACGATGAAATGTTTCAGCTCCGCGTTTCAAGCTCCGCGGTTCACCCGTTTTCCGGCAAAAGTATGTGCCTTCCAAATTCTTTCCATCCTTGAGAAGCTTTTTAAACATTTTCCCCGGAGCATGTGCATGGAGTAATGATGAATTCTTCGACAGTATATCCCCTGCAACTTCCATACACCTCTTTTTTGGCACGACCTTGACCACTAGGCTAGTGGTCACCTTTTGAAGTGACAATTGATGTCACCACTCAACTAATTTATCGAATTTTGCATATTCTAAGTACTCTCGTCTCAAAAGCATTTATCCCAAATGATTCCTCCCGAAGTAGAATGTTTCTCTCCTATGATGTCTGTTTGGTCGCTTTATTCGCATAGCTGTCTCACTGTACAATTTACAACTGTGGTGTTCAAACGGGTATATAGCTTTAGAATGTGCGCATTGATCACGCCCTCCTGAGCGTGTTTCTCACAGATGCGCCGAAAACCACCAGTATTATTATTATTATTATTATTATTATTATTATTATTATTATTATTATTATTATTATTATTATGTGCTGATTTACCCGCGGCCCACATTTGCCATCTCGCACCGCATGTGGAAGTAGTCCGAATCTAGCCTCCGGCGCTCTTATTCTCTCATGTGGTGGCTTACTCAATTCAACGGACCTCGGCTTGTCAGTGAATCGTTCCACTTTTACTGATGCGTCTTCCGTTGCATTCGCACGCCTACCTTTGCACCCATCCGTTACCGTCACAACTCTCTGGTGTTTCCATATTTTGGTCGTTTTTATCATTCGACTGGTCAGGTGACTGCACGCCGTCCTGCGTGTCAAAAGTATTGGATGCGCCTGCATACTTCGCGCTCAACGTTCATTCATCTACTCACAAGTCCTTTACTAATATGCAGCATGGTTTTCAGAGGATCGTTATCGTGCGACGATTCCGCTGTTAAGCGTTAGCTAGTAGACCGGGTCAACTTACTGGGGTATTGACGTTAGTCTCGTTTGTCTCGACTTCGTTGAAGCGTTTTGCAGGTTAAACCGCCCGGTTGTGGTTGCCAATTCACAGCACTACGGAGTGCACACCAAACTCATTAGGTGGGTCAAGTCATATTTCACCGCTCGATGCTACCGCGTACGCGTCAGCTGCACGTTCTCTGTTTGCCTCATGATTCCCACAAATACGCCGTCTGGTTGCATCACGTACCTGCTACCGTTCCCTGTATCCATCAATGATCTTTTCCCTTCGATCTCTTTTCTGCCGCTACTGCTTTTGGATGGCGTTTAAATTTGGTGATCTTAGGATACACTCAGTACCCTTTCCATTCTACAAAACGATTTGAGTATGTTTCTCAAGTAGTCTTAGATTACTAGGATTTATTTCAACATCGAAGGGTGTGAAAGCTATGCATGTTCGACAACTGTTGGGTAATGCCAACTAACGGAATGATTTCTCTCTTCAGTCGGTTCGGTAGATTCAGCGAATCAGCGATTCAGCGATTGATACACGGGTTCGAGGCAACGGCCCAAGGTTCTCGGATCCAGTCGATTTTCCTTGCTCAGTGTCAGCGGGTTTCTGTTGATCTGAAAGGCGATCATTGAAAACAGGGTGTAGCGCCGCTCTTGGAGATTACAGTGAATACCAAGAACAGAGAAAGAGTATTCGCATAATGCAATTTTAGATAAATGAGAATCAAGCAGAGCTTTTAAATGATCCCTAGAAGCGCAGCTGACGACCTCAGAAGGAAGGCTGTTCCAATAGTTAATAACCCTGTAAGAAAAGAACTGCTGCCTAAGAAAGGTCCGAGGACGAAGCTTGAAAACTTCCTATTATGTCCTCGCTGGCCGTCATCATTCGCTACAGTAAAGAACTGTTCTACAAGACCTACTTTAAAGAAGAAGTGTGCGAGTATTAGATCACCGCGAAGTCTTCGAAATTCGGGTGGGTAAAGGTCAAGAATTTCAAGTCGAGACTCGCAAGTAACATTACTCAGGCCCGCGATCATCATGGTAGCCGCGGGCTGGACACGCTCAACAGCTAATTTGTCTCTCTTCAGGCTGGTATACACGACCTGGTTAGCATACTCGAGGAACGGTCTTATATAAGTCCCGTAAAGCGTTTGAAAAGCTTTCTTGTCCATGCGGTGAAAAGTGCGCCTAATCATCATAAGAGCGGCAAATCCCTTTTTTGCCGCCATCTCATGGTGATACGTGAAGGACAAGTTAGGTGACAACCAGATGCCCAGATCTTTCTTCAGGTCGATCCTCATGATATCTACTATGCCAGATGCGCTATGAATCATGAAAGCATTGTCAGAATCTCCATCGAGTGACATGTGAGCACATTTATTGTCATTTAGTGGGAGACTCCAATCATCCGACCAGCGCTTGATCGCGTCAAGATCAATTTGTAGTGCACTGGGATCAGTGGCATTCCAGATTTTTAGGTCGTCTGCATATAAGAGGACGCTGCTGGAAATGTTGCTTGGAAGGTCGTTGATGTAAATGAGGAATAACAAAGGACCTAGAACTGACCCTTGGGGAACTCCCGCAGAAATGAAAGAGGGAGACGAAAGGTCTGCTCCGGTCTTGACCCTAAACGTTCTATTATCAAGAAAAGAGGCAATCCAGCGAAGAACCTCTCCTTGAATACCGTAGGCTTCCAGTTTGTGTTTCAGGGGGCCGTGTGGGACACGGTCAAAAGCCTTGGCAAAATCAAAGAAGATGGCATCAGAGATGAGGCCATTGTCTTTGGCCTCCGTCAGACTATCCATGAAAATAAGCATGTTTGTTATGCATGACCGATTAGGAAGGAAGCCATGCTGTGTGGAAGAAAAAAGATTATTTGATAAGAAGTGATTGAGTATGGCGCGCTTTAGTAGGCGCTCCATTATTTTGCACGGGATGCTAGTGAGGCTGATTGGCCGATAACTAGCCGGAGAGTGCCGGTCACCCACTTTAAATATGGGTGTGACCATCGCCTCTTTCCATGCGCTAGGGAGGATGCTAGTCTGGAGTGTTTGCTTGAACAGCTTATAAAGGGGTTCAGCCAAACTAACAGCTGCTTCCTTGAGTATTCTGGGATGGATCATGTCGGGACCCATTGCACCGTAAGGATTAACCTTGAGTAAAAGGTCTTCGACATCTAGCACAGAAAACTCAGCGGTCACGAGTGGTTGCCTGAACTTCTGCAACGGTAGTACAGGATGCCAGCTCGGGGATACGACGTTATAGATTGCCGAGAAGTACTCCCTGAATAACTCGGCCACAACTAGGGAGTCAGATGAAGTCTCCCCGTTGGGTAGTCGTAAAGAAAGAGCTGAAGGTTTGTTCTTTCTTAGTCGCCGCATATGCTTGAATAAGAAGTTTTTGTTCCCGCGGGCTCTTATGAGGATCTTCTCTTGTACGAGTTTGGTGTGTTCGCGGATTTCCCGCCTACACCTGTTTCGGACAATGTGGAACGCGCTTAGGTCCTCTGAGTTTCCAGTAAGCTTATGCTTCGCGAATAATTGGGAACGGTTATCGAGAAGACGACGTATCCTGCGTGGAAGGGGTGGCCGATAAGAGAAAATGCACAGTTTGCGCGGTATAAATAAGTCGTCTGCTTTTTGAATTGCGCTGTGAAACGTGTGGTAGTTCTGGTCCACGGAGTCCAAGTCAAGAAGAAGTGAACCTAGGTAGGTTCTCAGGCCGTTAAAATCTGCTTGATTAAAGTTTCGAACGGTGAATCTTTTTGCTGGTTGTTGTAACCAGTAACAGATAAGGTCAAAGGCTAACAGAGAGTGGTCACTGTGTCCAAGTGGTGGCTTGATGATCACTCTGTCTACCAGGTGGCTCTCATTAGTGATAACTAAGTCGAGCAAAGAGGGAATCTGACCAAAACGGTGCCGCGTCGGGGCGGTGACGTGCTGTGTCCACGCCTTCCGACGTATCAGCGTTGATAAGGAAGTCGAGAATCCGCTTTCACAGTCCTGGTGAGAAACTGATGCCCAGTTTATCTTGGGTGCGTTAAAATCACCCATAATAAGCAGATGTGTAAAGCGTTGTAGGCCTAGGAAGTTTTCCAGGCTTACCAGAAGGGTGTTGTCGTCGGGAACGTCTGATGAAGGAGAACGATAAATAACCCCCACTAGGAGTGAGTCTTGGCCGCGCAGTGGTAGTCGAAGCCAAAGAGCGTCACATTTATCAGAGGACTGGAAGCCACCAATAACCGTGGGTGTCGGGAGACACTGCTGAAGAAAAATCGCAGAACCCCCCATTCTCCCTCGGGCAGAGTCAGCCCGGTAAACAGAATACCCCGGAACACTCAGTTCACTGTCACTGATATCACCTGTAAGCCAGGTCTCCGTGAAGGCGAACATGTGGGGTTGGGTGTCATGAATTAACTGTCTGATTTCCGGTAATTTATTAAACAGACTCAGACAGTTGGTATACATGCATCTGAAAGCTACTTCCTCGTTGGATTTCGCGAGAAAATAGAAAGGATGGTGCGAGGAAGAGCCTGGGAAAGAAGGCCTAGAAATGAGGAGGGTGGTGGGGCTGGACTCGGTCTGTTCTTCCGAGTTGTTCTGACGACCCTTCTTCGAGGATGTGGGCGCGACATCACCGCCTGTGCGTACGTCAGCGACCCTAACGGGCGTTCGATCAGCGTTCTGGGTGCCGCCACCTGGGAACTTTGCGTCCCCGTCAAATTCCGCTGCTTGGGAGGGTGTTTGAAAGTTTTTACCCACGGAAAATTTGACTTCCTCGTTTTCTGGGAGCGGGGTTTGGAAGACAGCAAAGGGCGCTGTGTTATGGGGCCACTGAAAGAGATATTTATAGGGGTGGGCCAAATGGATGCTTTTTGAGCTTTAGGAGGCGGTCCTAGCAGGCTGCTTCCGTTCCGAACTCTTGGGAGGAAGAGTCTTCTGCTGGGCAGTTTGGTGGGTTTCAGGGTGGGTAACTCTGAAGACGGTTTTTGCGCGGTGTGTGTATCCTCAATGCTTGTGCCTGTGCCTGAGGCGCCGGTCGTTGGAACGACCATACAGACGGTGCCTCCGCTTTCCACAACAGACACAGGGGTCTGAGGGGCTACGTCGATAGCAGAAACTACGACTTTAGTCTCCAGTTGTAGCTTCTGGTCTGCCAAGATTTGTGACTTAGTCTTGGTCCGCTCTTCGCGTCTCGCTCTCTCTTGCCGGGAGCGGTCGAAAGATACGCCTTTCAAATGGGCGTTGGCGGACTTTAAAGCCTCTGTTTTGCCTACCACTACCTCGGGACTGAGCATGGCTGGCAAGGTTACCAAAAGGCCAAGTGACTTTTTGGTTGTCTTGGCCCGCAGCCTACTCGCAAGTACCATGTTTGAGGCATCCGGGGAGAAGGAAGTTCCTAGGACTGTCTTAGCTATCTCGGTTGGAGAAGAGGTTGTAGGGAAGCGGCCCCATGAGACAACTCTCTTTACCCTGAGAGCTTTTTCTTTCATCCTTACTGCCGCCTCCTCTATGTGGGCAGTTGATAGGGTAACTGCTTTCTTGGTGATTGCAACACCAAGGAGAGCAAGCGCTAGAGAGGGATTTGGGGACAGCCAATTGGCCTTCTTTGTCGAGCTCCCACAATATTGATATAAAAGCGCAGAAAGTTAATAGCGCTATAGCATTAATCAAAGAGCCTTCCAGGTAGTTTGATCTCTATTCTCTGAAGATTATTTATCGCAGCATCATTCGGTTAGCTTCCCTATCTTCATAAGTAAAAATTGTTACCCGAGAAAGCTTAGCGGTGTACCACCGAGTCCGTTCATAGGTTGAGGGGTAAGGGTACGTCTGACGGAATTAGATATTGACTCGCCAGATATATGTCGGATAAGAGGTGGCCTTATCCTCAATTTGATTACCAGAACCTCTAAACATCTGCGCAAATCGGTGCCAAACATAGCAACAACAAGCGTTCTGAGGACCATTGTTTTAACGTCAACATACAGCAAAGCTAAATGGAGTGTTGGCATAGCTTCCTCTTACTGGAGGTCTGTAAAGCACGGAGTGCTCTTCAAGAGTGTGCAACTTCCGTCAATTTTTCCATTTTTAAGCTCTTCTTAATCATCATTTTCTGTCGTGACTCACACACTACCCTCGTTTCCTTGCTCCAGCATTATTGAATTTGGCCCAGTGATTCTGAACATGGTGAAGTATAATTCTCAAAAGCTGCTTCTCCTGAATTCCATTAGCAACCCACTGACTAAGTGAACTTCCACATGACCTTGGAATTGTTGTGATGCCCCGGGATTGGCCAATCAGCTCGCGGCTCGTTATTACTAAATGCGTAAACCCCAAGATGACATTTGGGCGTCGTCTGTGTGCTCGTCAAAAATGGATGAAGGGCTGGGAGTAACGGTAAATTAACCTCAACAACTAAATATTGATACAGAGACAACTTTCTTCGCGGCGATCTAAACCTGATATGGCTGCACTCGTCGATCAGCATCGCTTCATCTATTCACATAAGTTTAAAAGGGCGGATGTGTCCATTAATCGTATGTTTCCTGTGGTGGATTTAGATGTGCTCCCAAAGTCTCCCGCTCAAAATTGCACAGGAAACGGAGAAATTAAAGAGGGATCGTGTACTCAGCGGACAGGTATTTTGACGATTGCGCGAAAACGCTCCGTTGTAAGTAACAGGGCAGAATATTTTTTTATTTTTGAGTACAGTTTGTGTATCCAATTTCCTCAGTGACAGCCGAATGCACTAGGGTGTTATTTGTAGTCACATGGTCGTGGTTTGTGGGCGTAGTAAATTCCACAGGGTGCATTGGCTCGTGTGACTTAGGTAGTTAGGTATACGGGCCTGGAATGGTTGTGACTGTAAGAGTCTAACAATTTACGTCGTTCCAATTACGTATTAGATTCTTTTGCATATAGCTGTAATTAAATCGTCCGATGTTTTCCGAGAGCTGCAAGGTTCTTTTTAAGAATTCGCACATTACCAAGGTCTTTTAAGGATTGCCATAATAATGACAACATGACGAGTAGTAATCCACTTTTTTTACCCGTCTCAACCAACACACAGTCATGAGTAAAAGCATTGGAGGCCTAACGGGCTGTCCTATAAGCCGTTTGATTTAGGCCCACGTCTTACACTAATGCTGCAGTCGAAAGACTGTTGTCGGACAACTGAGTGAACGTTTTTGTTCGCTGTTCATTGTTAGAAAGCAAAAGTCGTCGACTGCGTGAGCCTCTCCACTGAATATCTCGTAACCGGAATAAGCAAGGCGTTATCTATCCTTTTTCCAACGTGCCATTACATGCGCATCTAGGGGCCAGTTAAAAGCCACATCACTGAGTGCTAGCACCACCTGCGCTGGTAACGCGCTCCTGCTGTTGACGGCCTGTCTAGGCAAGCGAAATACATAATGCAACTGTCTCGGACGCTGCTTGAGAATCGTGAGAAACTGACCCGGGAATCTGTGCTGATTTCGAATGGCGAAATCTACTTTGAGTCCCTCGTCCATGTCTCCCCGCAAAATGCGGCGTATCACAATAATGTCACCGCGAAGTCGCCGGTAACTCGGGGGGTACACGCTCAGATTCTCTAGCCAACAAAGTTGCACTTAGTATATGATGTGTGAAATTTTTTTACTCAGTTCAGTTCATTTCTTGGGATGAAGTGGCTTGAACCAATGAATATCTCACCTGTCACGCCAGAGAGCCTCTATGGACATGCAGTGCTGTTTCGACAGGAAGATCTACATTTCAGTGCATGATTGTGATTCTTACTAGATAAACTTGTCGAGCATTGAAGTTAACGGAACAATTAAATTGAAACTGATTCGCCACCAGTTACCACCGGAAGCAAATAGATGACGGTAAAATTTTGCCACACTCCCGGGAACAGGGAAAGTGAAAAAAACAAAACAAAATATTGACATGAGACTAAGTGAACAGCTTCAAGACTGTGGTAGGAATTTGGACTGTCTAGTAGACTAACCGAAACAACAGTGCAGACATCCGACCAATACTCATGGAATCTTTCCGTTCCACTTGGAAAAATATCCCCCTCCGCTGGGCTCCTTCAAATGCATCATCATCATCATAACAGCCATGGGCTTGACCAAAGGTACTGTAGCTCGAGCTGCCGCTTACATCAACAGTGATGTGGAATATCCTAGAAGGAGAGGTCACTAAGGTCAACGTATATTAAAGAAGACTAAGCGGAAGAACTAGAAATGGTGTGGATACAGGTACGCCATTGAATATGACACATCGCCATCTTAGATAGCGTATCTAGCCGGCGGTTTGAGTGATCACGAGGACCCCATCCAGGCAGGCGATGTCTGCCCACTTCGCTCAGTGGAGCAGTCAAGGTCTTTATATTTCGTGACCACGTTGTTGCTTGATCACGACGCGGTTTTACCCAACTGTTGGCGGCCTCAATATATAATGCCGGGTGCGGTAAACGCTCAGCTGGCACGCAGAGCACGTGACCCAACCGTCGCAAACTGTGGAACGTAATTAGTTGACCAAATAATCGCGCATCCCGAGCATTCCGGAATTCGCGCTGGCGAACTGCCACATTGCTCACGCGATCAGTCCACTCAATGTGGGCCAATTGGCGGCGACAACGATGGTCAAGCACAGCAAGCCTGTTGATATCTTCCATGTGAACAGGCCACGTTTCCGAACCATACAGCAAAATGGAATGCATACAGGCGTTATATACCCTTCCTTTCAGCGACAACCGAACGTCTTTTCGATGCCACAGATGACGCAGTTTGGCAAAGACAACTCGTGCCTTTGCTATCCTCGCTGATATCTCATCAGCAATAGTACAGACTGAAGAGATAGTGCTACCCAAGTATGTGAAACTGTCCACAGTCTCAAGCGGATTACCGGCAATAAAGAAAATACGTTGAAGGTGCGAAGCGCATTGCTTACAAACCAGCCCGGTCACTCACCTTGTTCAGCATGGTCTGCATGTCTTCGGCAGAGGGGCTAAGTAACACAGTGTCGTCCACGTACTCAAGATCAGTCAATCTAGCGCCAGGAAGAGGCTCAACCCCATGCTCACTGGATTTGCGAAGTGCACCCTCCAGAATATCGTCCATGACAAAATTGAACAGGAAGGGGGAAATCGGACACCCCTCACGAACACCACTAGAAGTGATGAACGCCCAAGACAGTTGTCCATAAACTCTCTCTCTGCCTGCAGAATGAGCGTACAGTAACCTCAATAAATTCACGTATTTCTCTGGTACTCCCTTGCGAAGGAGACAGCTCCAGAGAACGTTACGAGCAACTGAATCGAAAACAGCTCTCAGGTCCAAAAAGCCCACGACCTTCGGCTGTCTATATGAATGCCGATGTTCCAAGTTCCGTCGTAAGGTAAAAATGTGATCAACGCACTCCCGACTGGATCTGAATTCTGCTTGTTCTTCGCGTATCTGACTTTCTCTGGGCTTAGTGAGCCGACGTAAAATGAGGCCAGTGAGTAACTTGGACGTAACAGACACCAAACTGATGCCTCTGTGGTTGTCACATAGACTTCGGGCCCCCTTCGTGAAAACGGGAATGATTGTCGATAGGCAACTGCCATCCTGTTCACCCTGGGACTAGTTTTCCGTAAATGGCGCACTAGGTCGCTGTTTATAGCTGTGTTAATGTGCCGTAATATACAAAGCTCTTTGGTAGCGGAGATGGAATATTTGTCACATGGAATGTGTAAGTAGTCTCGTATAGCGCTGTAAATGAGTACTAGCTAGGAAAGTCAGAGATTAGCCGTCATCGTGCGTTTATCTTGTACTTCCACCAATCCGGGAGCCATCTTCAGGGGTTTTAACGTCCGTGAGTTTGATGTGCTTATCAGACTACCTGTAGAAGTTACAAGGAGGCTAGTTCGCTTTTACCTCATTCTGCGTCAACCAATTAACCCAGTACAGCACAGGTTTCCAAAAGGTAGCTCCTAGCTGAAGAATTTCCCCTCGTGTTTTGACAAATCCACAGTCACTCGACAGAGTTGAAGAGTTGAACTTAAGCTACCTTGATTTTGGAGAAGATTCTGTCTCTGCACATCCACCATACCTGATGGCTAGCTCAGAATTTTGTGCCATAATTTCAGAAATTGGAAGGTTGATCAGTCAGCTCCTCTCGGACCGAACCATAGAAGTGAGAATTCGGGATACCGTGCCCCGTTAACCGTTTTCGTCAGGTATTATACAGCTTACAGTCTCAAGGGCTTTAATTCCCTTTATGTGCTTTGGGGATCTGGCGTTGTTGAAATCTGGTCGTCTTGTTACGGATGACGTCTAACGGGGTAGCCTTTTTGCAAAGGCAGTCACCTCTAGCCGGGTCTCACAGAAATAGTGTGGTATACAAGGTCAGGAGTGTTGTCGAACACCAGTACATGTTTGGATTTATCAGTCGAAGAGTTGGAAACCGACAGGAATCCACAACTAATTGGAAAGGAATCATATGTCAAGTGGTTAAAGTGACCTGTTCGACGCTCCCTGTAGTCCTTATTGCGTTGAGAATGTAGAGGACTTCTAAGTACCTGCTGACAGTTACTTTACCTTGTTTGTACTCCGTATCACAGGGACTCAGCGAACTCAAGTCACTGTTCGTGTTTAAAAATGCAGCTTCTGGCAGGATGGCTATCATAGTGTTTTCGCTTTGGAGCGCCTTCCTGTCTGGTTTGGTGTATAAGGCTTTGGGACCCTATATAATGAAAGTGTACAACTCCTAGAAACCATCGAGTGCCTTGCGGCTATTTGGGTTCATGCGTTGAGGGACATTAGTAGACCTAGGAGACGGAATGTCATCGCAATGTGTAGACTGAGACTGAACGTATCTAGCATACTCATGGGACAGCTGACTAACTGTCGCTGATTTGCGAACTCGGGGATTAAGTTACTCAGAAGAATAGCACTTTCGACAACTGTAGGTGACCGAAACACTTGGAACACGAAAACTGGTGGATACGAGCATTTCGTTTTGACTCGCCAGTACCAAATATACAACATGGATGAGTGTGTTTTTTTTTATAGCAAACACTTGGAAGGATGGATAATCGATAAGCAAGTTAGGACATATTAAGTTCGGAAACGAGTCAGGTTCATGAACAGAGAGGTGGTCAGGGCGTGTATAGGGACTGGAAAAACTGACTGTTTACACGCCTCAGCAACATTGCCGTTCTTCAGCAATATGGACTTCTGCACCCATTAAGGTAGATTTTCCTTCACTCTGGAGCTCAAACATCTCTCGGTTCTCCCTATGTAACCTTCTCCGCATTTACGCGCAAACTGGCAACCAATGTGAAATGGAACCGGTAGGCTGATCTTTGATTGAAGACACTGGTGGCTTTTGAATCCAGACAATTACACGAAATTTAGCTACATTGAACGTTCGCTTAATTGAATTTCTCAGTCAGTAGGAATGTCGATCTTGCTGTATGCAGTCTTCCGCCTATCCGGTACGTACTCGCTGATGCCACCCGATACGAGTGATTGAACGCAGATATCGGTGGTCAACTACCTGAAAACGGCTCACGTCTTCCACTCTGAGCAGCCTAGTTTCACTGCTGCAAAATAATACAGCCCTCATTTTTGTCTGATACACGCGACCCTTAAGCTTCATGGAGATACCTCTCTTGCACCATAGATGTCTCAGATTAGCGAACACCGTTCTAGCCTTAGAGGTATACATTTCTACTTCATTTCCTATACTTCAGCCGCCGCCGCTGATGCAGATTCCCAGGTTTACAAACCGGTCAACAACCTCCATGGCTTCATTATCTAACATTAAATCTACGTAATCACAGCAATCTTACAGAAGCACTTGGCAGTTTGAAGCTGCAGAGGGTATTCCGAAGTATTAAGCGAGGCGCGACATAACGTTGTTTGCGCTACTTGAAAAGTATCATCAAGTGTCATCACAATCAAGATCAATCAGTCTTCCGCCAGGTGGGAGGTCCACGCCGGCATCTTTGAGTGCGGCAGACAGTCCTGCATTTTTGTTTCATCACAGAATGATGAGAATGGACAGCCTTGACGCACGCCACTCCTGGTGCTGAAACTGTCAGGCAGTTCACCGTAAACCCTAGTCTGAGTATACGAATAAAGCACCGACAGTGTGTTCACATACCTGGTCGGTACACCCGTGCGTTTAAGCTACTCTAAAAGTGTAGGTCGATCCACCGAATCGAACGCACCTTTATAGTCAAGATATACGGTGATTGTTGGCCGGCGGTACACATGACGCTGCTCCAGAATTTGGCGAAGAGCAAAACTATGATCTATACATCTCCGCCCAAGGCGAAACCCCGTCTGTTATCCGTAATGTTTGCCTCCTAAACTGCAGTGAATCGACGAAGTATACCGGATGCCAGAACCGTGGTGATGACTGGGGTCAAATTAATTCCCCTATGGTTTTCGCAAGAGCCCCTGACACCTTTCTTGAATATGGGAGCTATTATCGAGTGACTCCAGCACGAAGGGATGGTATCCGTCGTCCGCATAAGTTGAAACAACTGCATCAAAGCCTCGGCTAACGCCTCTCGATTTTCTTTGAAAGTGCCGGTTCGAGATCATTTGGGCCAGCAACCCCATTACGTTTTAGAGCCGAAATGTAACTGCGGACCTCAGTCTTAGTGGGTGGTTCAAAGTCTGTCGTACAGGATGCTATATCGCAAGTTTATGGCGGCAATGTAGTAGAAGCAGGAGGCCAGCTGCATTGATCCTCAAAGTCTTCCACCTATCGCTCTAACCTTCTGGACTTATTGTAGATGAGTGTGCCAACTGTCTCGCCGATAGCTTCACGGACAGGCGGTTGCCTGAGACCAGTAGCACGGATAAGCTTGAAGAGTGTGCCGGTTTCCTGAAGCAAAAGCGGTCTCTATTTCCTTAGATTTCTGTGTTAACCAGGCTTCACGATCAGCCTTTAGGCTACATTTTAGCTTCCTACGAATGTCTCTCCCAAACTTGTTACGTGAACTGCCAGGAGGGATGTTCCGTCTAACTTATAACAACTCCAGAGATTTCTCCGAGATCCAATGCTCAATCCATGTACCCCTGTTATGAATAATAAGATTCGACGGCACAAACGATCAATCTTGAGTCAGAAAGAGAAGAGTAGGAGGCCCGTATGATAGGCTTCATTCGTCTAACAATTGACAACTGAAAAGGAAAGCGTAAATCGATTACCAACTCAAGTATCAAACAAATAACAAAATATTATAACATTCTCCCCCACCAAGAAATGTGAGCAAACAAAAATATTAGGTTACAGGGGAATAATTCAACATCTGTACACTGATCGGTGAAACAATATTTGGTAGCAAGCGTCAATGTGTAATTGTTTTATGCGTCCCTGTTTCTCAAACAATATGGGTGAACACGCTGTTGTTGTTTGATTAATGTTTCAAGATTACGTGAGTGATCGTTGTTGGGAGAATCATATGCTTCAGTGTTGTGTATGTCAGCTGAGGGAATGCTGTTATGCTGCTCTGTGGTAGGGACACAATCAGTGGGTACAGATGAGGTCTCTTCGATGGGGGTGTCGACAATTCTTGCAAAGGGGTCTCAGACATGACTTCTCCTTTGGAGGCCAGTTGGTGAACAGAGATTGTTCTTTTCATGCCATTAGGAAAGCAAACGTACGCGTACTGTGGATTGCATTGAAGTAATTCAACTTCTTCGACGAGTGGGTCATAATTAGACTGTCTGACATTCTTCTTGAACAACACCGATCCAGGTTTAGTGAGCCACATCGGGAGGGTTGTTCCGGAGGTCATCCTTCGGTTATAGAGAAATAATCCTTCATGTGACGTGGCATTAGTTGCGGTACACAAGAGTGATCTGACGGAGTGTGAAGCATCAAGAAGAACAAATTCCCATTGATTGATGGCCAAGTTACGAGATTTCAGGGCGAGCAACACAGTTTTCCAAAGCGTTTCATTCAAACGCTCTACTTGCCCGTTACCCTGGGGGTTGTATGGTGTTGTTCTACTTGTCGCGACTCCCCTTTCGTGAAGAAACTGTTGAACATTTGACGACATGAACGACGATCCACGATCAGAATGAATGTAGGCCGGAGTACCAAACAACGAGAACAACTGACAAAAACATTTAATGACGGTCTCACTAGTCTGGTCAGAACATGCAAAGGCAAAAGGAAATCGAGAATATTCATCAATAATTGTTAATAAATAACGATTGCGGGTTACTGATGGAAGGGGACCCTTAAAATCAATCGACAGTCTTTCGAATGGTTGTGTGGCTTTTATGAGCTCACCTCGAGCTTTCGAAAAAAAACAGGTTTGATTTCACAGCATATTGAACATTTGGTAACAACGCCTCGAACTTCTTCCACAGAAAAGGGGAGGTTTCTGGCGCGGACGAAGTGCATCAAACGAGAAACGCCAGGATGACAAAGCGATTCATGTAGTCCTTTCAAGTCGATATTTGTCATTAGAGCCCCGCAACAATTTCGCGAGAGTGCATCTGCCGCTCGATTGTCTTTACCAGGTCGATAGACAACATCGAACTTGAATGGCGACAGTTCCAGTTTCCAACGTTCAATTTTATCGTTCTTAACCTTCCCTCTGTGCTGATTGCCGTAGATGAAGGCGACGGAACGTTGGTCAGTAACAAGTTTAAAATGGTTGCGAAGTAGAAAGTGTTTCCATTTACGTATGGATTCTACGACAGCATACGCTTCCTTTTCTACGGCGGAATGGTGCCGCTCACTGGACGACAGACTACGCGAGAAGAAGGCTACCGGTCGACCATTTTGATTCAGAGTGGCTGCGATGGCCACATCAGAGGCGTCTGTCTCCACAACCAAAGGGGTATCGTACTGAATAGTAGAAATAGCAGCTTTGCATAACTCGTCTTTCAGAGCTTCGAAGGCTTCTCTGAATTCAGTGGGTAGGGGGAAGGTGGTATTGTGCACAACTTTGTGAATTTTATCAGAGAAGTGAGATATCCACCGTGAGTAGTAAGCGAATAGTCCCACTATTCGTTGCTGGGATTTCAAGTTAAGAGGAGGGGCTAATTCTCGCAGAGGTTTCAGGCGATCAGGATCCGGTTTAATACTGTTCTTGGATACCTCATACCCTAGTAGTTTGATTTGTTTGGCGGCGATGACGCTCTTCGATTCATTGAGAGTCAATCCATATTTTCTGGCCACGTCTAGGAACTTTCGAAGATTGAGGTCATGTTCAAGGGAGTTGGTTCCACATATTGTAATATTGTCAACGTAAACAAAGATGTCTTTCAGCCGTTCGCGTGCTATTATATTGTCAATAGTCCGTTGAAAGCAAGCGACGCCATTCGTCACGCCAAACGGAAATCGACAAAACTGATATAAGCGTCCGCATACCTCAAAAGCCGTAAAGGGCTTTTCTTCTTCTCGAATAGGGATCTGATGATAAGCACTCTTTAGATCCAGAGTGTTATGGGTGTCGTACATGGCGATGCGTTCAATCATTTCGTCGATTTTGGGAGAGGATAGGCATCCAAGAGAGTATATTTGTTAATTGTTTGGTTGTAGTCAACTACCATTCTTCTCTTGTGCCCGTCGTTAGCGACTACCAAGACTTGAGCTCTCCAAGGAGAGGAGGAAGGCTCGATAATTCCTTCAGCAAGCAAATGGCGAATTTCATCGCGTATAAACTTTTCGTCAGCTGGACTGTGTCTTCTGGATTTTGTTGCAATGGGCTTGAAGTTTGGCATCAGGTTTTGGAAAAGACGAGGAGGTTCGATGTGAGCTGGGGTCAATGAAGAGTGAAAATGGTGGTTTTGACCTACCGAATGGAATTTCAACACTTTTATGAAGTTTAAGAAAGTCGTGACCAAGAAGAACGTCTGCACATAAATGCAGTAGAACTGACAGCTTCACTCCCTTATACACAGCATCTTTGTATTTGATCGACGTCAGGACGTGACCCCGCGTGTCATTGTTATCTTGCTATGAGATTTGTGAACCTTCCAGTCATTCTGCAACAGTACGCTAGACGCTACATAACTTTCATAGCTGCCAGTATCTATCAAAGCTTGTAAGCCAGTCCCGTTAACTTCGAGATCAACTACAGCATTCGAAAGGCACTCCAGAGCCGCCGCTGATGTGGCAGTCGAAATGGACGGTCGAGTGATAGAAGAGCAGGGCTGTCGGTTCCGGGACATCAGGCAGACCTTTTGAAAGTGCCCCTTTTTCCCACACCCATTACATAACGCATCTCTAACAGAGCACTTCGAACGGGGGTGTTTATCATACCCACAGAAGAAACACTTGCTAGTCGATGAGCTGGAGGCTGCCACATCAGGCATTCTGGTAGGGTTGGACGAGTTCTCCGAAACCTCGGTTGCAGCGGCATAGGTGTTAGTCAGAGTGGACTGGTATATTTGAGACTGTTTTTCCGCCAATTCAAGCGATCTGGTCTGATCGAAAGCAGCCTGAAAATTCAACACTTTTTGTTCCAACAGTCTCTGTCGAATCTGGCTAGACAGTAGACCACTTATGAATTGCATCGTCTCGATTCTGCTCGGTAGTGGTGGCTTTAAAGTTACAGTCTTTTGCAAGCGACCTCAATCTTTGTGCAAATTGGTCCAGCGTCTGTCCACCTTCTTGTCTACAAGTCGCTAACAGATGACGAGCGAATACTTCATTCTTGGGTTTCACATATAGGTCCCGTAATATGAAGACCGCATCATCACAACTATCATATTCGGAGATATACTCATAGACCGAGGACGAAATGTAATTGATTAACGTAGTCAATTTGTTGGGATGAAAACTGTCAATAGACAACAAGAAATTAGTGAACGTACAGAACCAGTGATTCCATTCTTTAAAAGCGTTAACTGTGTTGGGGTCGACGTCAAACCTCTCAGAGCGTAGGATCCGTTCCATCACGTAATTGTTTAGACGAATAAATTGTTATGAATACTCAGATTCGACGGCACAAACGACCGATCTTGAGTCAGAAAGAGAAGAGTAGGAGGCCCGTATGATAGACTTTATTCGTCTAATAATTGACGTATGACCATTGAAAAGGAGAACGTAAATCGATTACCAACTCAAGTATGAAACAAATAACAAAATATTATAACAACCCCCGCGTCGCATGCCATGGTATCTGCCTCACGGATGGTCTGTGACATTCGTGTCCGGCAGCCATTAGGACCTTCGGATTGAGAACTGCTAAGCCTGCTTTCTAAGCTGGTTTGGTACTTATGCTCCACCGACTATACAGTCAGTCGTTGCTGCCGTTGGGGTCGTTGCCAAGCGAAGCATGAACGAAACGGCAAAGTACCAACGCATGATCCGAATCCAAGTGCGTGATCCAATAAGGACAACAGTCGTGAATGGAGCCATGCCACCTGTAACTAACAGCTATGTGATCTATCTGAGATCAGGCTTGATTTGGAGAAGGAGGACGCCAAGTGTAACGATGACATGCACGATGCCTAAACCTAGTGCTAGCCAAAAGTAGTTTATGGTCATTGCACAGGTTCAACAGTCGCCCGCCACCATCTGAGCAAAACCTGCCACCTAGACAAAACCCGATCTCGCCAAGGCGACCGATCTGTGCTTTCATATTTCCGACCAGAACGATTGTTTCAAAACCAGAATAGCCATGGGGAGTCTACTAGGTCTCTTTAACAGACCTTTTCGTGTTAAAAAGTTGACCAAGAAGTTGGCAAGCTTGCCATGTTACAGGCGTTACGTCGACGACACATTCGTTTTCGGTTGGTCCAAACAGGCAAAGTCTAAATACTTGTCATCCGAACCTGGAGCTTACTTTCGAATTTGAGACCAAAAACTGCCTGCCGTTTCTAGGTATTCTTATAAGTCATCGAGATGACCCGATCAAAAAAACTGTTTGTGAGAATTCTGCGCTATCCAACCATCTAAACCTGAAATGCTTCACACCGGTCCAAAATAAGTCAGCACTAGTGAATACTGTCTTCACACGAGTAAGGCGAATTTGTACGCACGACTGTCTTGTGGAAGAACTGAACTTGATTATTTCCGTCCAACAATCAAACGGTTACCACAGAATTTTCATAGATAGACATAATAGACCAAAAGTGCCACCCGAAGAGGTGGTCACTATAAAGGAAAATGTCTACGTAGAGCTGCTTTTCAGGGTGATTAAACAACGCACCAAACAACACATTGCATTTACCAATTTGTATGTGTAATGGATAGGTCCGTGAGGAGAGACCAAAAGAGTGAGAAGACAACGACTGGTAGGAAGGCTTTAATCAACCAGTAGACGAGGTATGTGATCTGTAACGTAATGAACCGAGGGGTAGATTAGATTAACTATATGGGGGAATCAGCAGGCTAAGAAAGAGCAGAATACGATGTAGAAGTAAAATGTGATACTCTCCCCAACCATGAAAGAAAACTAACTTAGAAGTGGATTATTAGGGGTCAACTGTCCAGTATATGAAGTGGATTGTCTCAGGACAGCGATAGTAGCAAAACTGTGAAGCGAGGTTACGCCTCGCGATTTCGAAGTAAATAAGTTCTAATCCTTTGTTGCTAGTACAAGATTTTCAGCGCTTGTTCGTGATGATGATGATGATGATGATGGTACACTAGTAGTTTCAGTCGTGTGTGATTTGGTGCAAAGTGAGTCGATAATAGAAGGGTTTAAAATAGGATCTGACAAAATGGGTTGTGGCGCTTGAGACGTGTTTTTAAAAGTGGCTAGTTGGCGGAGGGATACAGTTTACCCATGGCCATCTGGAAGTGGAATGTTTGCGTATTCGGGGTTACTCTTTAACAGTTCAACTTCCACTGGGGGATCGAACTTAGATGTTCGGACATTCTTCAAATGTAGTATTGGTCGGGGTGTAACGAGCCACTTAGGCAGACTAGTTCCTGCGGCGATTTTCGATTATGCAGAAACATGCGTTCGTGAGGAGTAGCGTTGATAGCAGTGCACAGCAACGACCTGATAGCGTGCAACGCGTCCAGAAGCACTTACTCCCACAGGTCAAAGTTCAGTGCTTTGGAACACAGGCAGAGAGAGAGACAGTTTTCCATATAGTGCCATTAATTCCTTCGACTTGGTCGTTGTGGTTTTTAACTCGTGGTGCTGCTGGTGGCCAAACCCCAATCATGAAGGAATTGTCTCACCTCCTGCGACGTAAACGTAGATCCTCAATCAGAGGGAACGAATGGGGGGATTCCAGAGATGGGAAAGAGTTCAGTTAATCGGGTAATGACAGTGGATGCACACATATCTGAGCAGGTGAAAACGAATAGGAATGGGGATAATTTGTCAGTTGCACTTAATATATGGGGGTTACGAGTGGAAGAGAGAATCGGTCCTTTGAAATCAATACTACGACGTTCGAAGGACTGTGTCGCTTTAATTAAAGGACTATTATGAGTGTAGGATTTCGGTATTAGTTGGAAACAGACAGAACATTGTTGAATAACTGATTTGACATTGTCTAGGGAGAAGGGCAAATTCTTCGTTCAAATGAAATGAGGCAAACGAGTAATTCCGAGATGGCAGAGAGAATCATGGAGCTTTTTAAGATAGTCGATAGAAAGAGTTGAGGCAGAAAAGGCACGGGATAGAGTAGCGGTTGCAGGATTATCTGAACGAGGGCGATACACATCATAAGAAAATTGAGGTAGTTCAATCCGCCAACGTTGAATTTTGCCATTTTTAATCTTACTGGCAACTTTCATGTCATACATAAGGGCAGCAGAACGTTGATCGGTTAGCAACTTGAAGTGAGTTCCAGTCAGAAAATTTCGCCATTTCCGGATAGCTTCAATAATTGCGTAAGCTTCCTTTTCAACAGCGCAATGGTTTCGTGCGATTTCAAAGAGAGTACGTGAGAGAAACTCCACTGGTCAGTCACTCTGATTTAGTGTAGCAATGGCTATGTCTGAGGCCTCATTTTCAACGACAACGGGAACATATCTGGCGATGAAAAAGAGTGAGGCTTGAGCCAGCTCAGATTTAAGAGGTTCGTAGACGGAAAGTACCTCGCTGGGTAAGAGGAAGCTCTTGTTGATAATCAACGGTTGGATTTTTTCTGGAAAGTGGGAAAACCACTGGGAATATTATGGGAACATGCCAGTCACTCTTCGTTATGCTTTCAAGTTTCCAGGTGCAGACAGCTTAATTAGCACCTCGAATCGATCCGGATCTGCTCTCACTGATCTTTTGGGTATTTCACAACCCGACAGATGAATTTCTTTGGTGGCGAAAACACATTTGTTTCGATTCAGTATCAGTCCGTAGTTATCAACCACTTGCAGAAACCGATTGAGATTAGTCTCAGAACCATTCGCATCTTTTACGCATACAGCAATGTTATCGACGTAGACAAAAGTTCCCTTGAGCGTTTCTCGACAGGTCACCCTCTCCATCGCTCACCTGAAGCATGCAGCACCACCACCACCATCATCATCATAGACAGCAATACATCAGTGGTTCACACCAATGCTTAACTGCCACACAACCATGAAGAAAAAGCAAGCCCAATATAGGAAGAGAGAAGGGAAAAAAAGAAGGGGACGGGAAGGCACCTAACTACTGAAAATGACTACGTCCATATTCAAACATTCAACATCAAGATGCCTACACCTTGCAAATAAACAACCGACCTGCAAGTGAGAGTAAGGCGTCATCAGCGAGACAGCTTCCTTACGGCTTTCACTGCCACGCGTCATTAAATGCACTCACTTAACAGACAACTCGGACAAACAACGACAACATTCACGCCACTGAGCTCGATTAGCCGCCATCTCACCTAGTGTCTCCAACCACCGACTCTGTGAGTCGCGAGGACCCCAGCCCGGGAGACGAACACGACCCACGG
>QNGE01003064.1:0-30927 GCA_008508345.1 Paragonimus westermani | reverse complement strand
TGTATGCAGCAGATAGGGCGACCCGGTTTATACTGCGAGACGGCCGATGCAGTATGGAATTGTTTGTGTTGTGAGTATTCATGGTTGTGTGTGGGCTGAGATACTGTCAGGACGCCCAGACCTAGACAGGAGAACGATTAGGGTTCTCAACCAAAGCCTTTGGCTCAAAAGCCTGTACCGCAAGGCAGCGGGTGGGTGGTGGTGTACCAGAAATGGTACGTTTTTCAGGAAGAGATGCCAGCCATCTTCCAACCCCCAACCTGGAGGACCAGGAGACTGTGGTTTGTCAGATCTCTACCTGTTGGCCTGCCTGGTATGAGTAACCCTGTCCACTTTATCCTAAAAGGTCATGGAGATGCGCAAGCCGTCACACCACGTCAAGGTCCAGTCTCACCGTGCATGCAGCACCATTGGTCACTCGAAAAGGTATGCGGTGGAATTGGTATAGGCTGTTGCACGCTTCAAATGCAGTATATTGTCTTTCACTTTCGCTAATGGGGATTTGGTGATAAGCGCTCTGGAGATTCAGCGTACTGAAAATAGTGAACTGTGAGTGTTTTTCTACCATGCCATCGATACGAGGGAGGGGATAGGCGTCCAGGTAGGTGAACCGATCAATAATTTGGGTATAGTCGATGACCATGCGACGTTTATGGCAATCGTTGGTAGTGACTATGTCCTGTGCATGCCACGGTTATCGCGAAGGTTCGATGTTTTGTAACAGTCTTCTGATCTCTGTCTGAATGAAAATCTTATGGTGACTGTTTTTTCTCGGGTTAATCCGGATTGGGCAATAACAGAGATCGAGCTGAGTGAAGCAAGAGGGAACAGGAGGAGTAGTGGCGGCTAGGCTACATGGCAAAAATGAGGACTGAACACCCTGAAGGGATATTTCCACAGATTTGTGTCGCTGTAGGAAGTCATGCCGTAATAACACATCAACACACAAATTGGGAATGATGGACAGTTTAACATCCTTGTAAGATGTATCCTTGTGAAATAATAAAACAAGACAATGGCCTTTGGTGTTACTGGTTATTCGTGTGGAAGCCAGAACGATTTGATTACTTGAAGGCAGTTTTATCCATTGATTTCTGAGTGCAACCGTTTAAGAAATATAGCATTCTGAGCTCCGTGTGTCAACCAACACTTTTAGGGTTGTCCCATCGATTACCACTTCAGTGAAAGCTCTTGTAAGGCTAGTTGGAGCTTCATCAAAGATGATAGAGGAGGTAAGGAATGGAGAAACTGATGCCGTGTGTTCAGAATGTGTAACAGAATGACAGACCTTTTGGTAGTGGCCCCTTTTTCCACGTGATTTACAGACTGACTCTGTAGCTGGGCATTTGTGGCGAGGGTGTCGGTCAGTTAGTTCCGGCCGCAGGCAATGTAGCCTCGCAATGACTGTTAGGTTTCTCGGCGGTATTTGTTGAGGCATCGGTAGCAGCCGGATTGTAAATTGGAGGTAGAGGTTGTGCGGACAAATGTGATTGTTACTGAGCCAGATGTAAAGCCTTCGCTTGATCGGTTTTTACGTCCAGGGTTTTGTGTTCAAACAATCGTTGGCGAATCGAGTTGGATACGAGTCCACATATGAACGCATTGTGAATAGCGTCCTCTTAATTTTGCTCTGCGCTGACGGTTTTGAAATCGAAATCCTTAGCAAGATTCCGAAGTTTTTGTATGAACTGGTCGAGAGTTTCATTGGAAGCTTGTTTATAAGTTGTTAAAAGGTGGCGTGCAAAAATTTCGTTTTGTTGAGTGTGGTGATAGCAGAATCATAATCAGTACAATGAGAGATCAATTTGTATACAGCGGAGGACGAAATGTATACGTGTTTTTAGCTTGCCAGGTTTTTGAGAAGCAATCCATCGAAGAAACTGTGAAAATGTATATACACGGTGCTCCCAGAGGTCACCACTACCCGTGGCTTTGGATCAGCATCGAATCGGTCCGGTCGTTGCAGACGAGCCATTAGTTCTGGTTGACTAAATCATAACGGTAAGTCCTTGAGGTGAGGCCAACAGAATGATAAGACAACGCCTGATAGGACGACTTTAATCAACCAGTAAACGAGGCGTGATCTACTACGTAATGAACGGAGAATGACAATGTTGCCGAAACGTGTCAACAGCCAGTTTTCTCAGTTTCTAGGCACGTCCTGACTACTAATCACACCGTCAGGCCATCTTGTGCATTTAGATCCCTGTTATATCATTCTAACCCAAGACTCTTACGGTTTGCTGAAATGGTCGCAGTCAGTCTACTCAGACCACCTCTCTGTTCGTGAATCTGATCCGTCCTTGAACTTAATGACCAGTCCCAACCGACCCATTAATTATCCATCCCTCCAGGTGTTTTGCTATAAAAGACCCATCCATGTTGCATCTTTAGTACTGACTACTCGAAATGCTTGCATCTACGCGTTTTTAATGTTCTAACTGCTCCGTTCAAACTGTTCAGAGAAACCAAATATCCCCAACTTCAGGTGAATTCAAATGGTTTGGTCAACGTTGGGACCGTTTATCCCTCCAATCGTCTGAGGATGATAGGAGACCTCTGATTTAGACCACTATTTCGTCATGTTTGCTTACTTAGCAGATTTAATGCTTTCTTAACATTTCTAGTTTGTTAATCATTCTGAGCATTATTGCTGCTGCTGCTGCTGTTTTCCCTGTTCCGTTAGGAAGTTTTCTTTATACCGTTGTTAAGAACATGACCCAACGTTCTTCCTGTTCAAGCAGTAAACTTCTTTTGTCAAAATATTTGTCTGTAGCATTATAATACACAAGTGACCGTCTGCTTTTAAAGCCTGACATTTTAGACAGTTGTTTGACATGTTTTGTATATCGCATTGCAATTAACAAAAACCGGAGGTTTCCCGAATAGCGGGCGCTATTGAATGAGTCAGTTTAGAAGGGAGCCATATTAGTATGTTCAACTCTGATGCACCATTTTGAACATTGTAGAACGCCATTATTGGGACCGAAATACAGACTGTCTACAGATTGTTCGCTGTAGGGATTGCTTTTGGGTTGGATTTGAGCCAACTCCTCTTTTTCTTGTCTGGGCTCGTGCGCGAAAAATTGCAATCTTGGTCGTGTATGGTTTACTGCCCATACCCCAAAACCTCTGTCGCACTTATTCCATTGTTCTATTATCCTTAACCTTGTGCGAACACCATCTCTCCAAACACTACTTCGGATGGTTTCTCATGTACGACTTATAGTGCGGTAGTGGACTTTTCCCTTTGTACTAGACGAACTTTTTGCATAACCTGTGTATCACCCCATTTTGATAGGCAATCGCATAGCAATGTTTGATTACCGTTCATGAAAACTTCACCTCTCTTCCCTTTGTACAATGTCCATATACTTTCTGGCCTAAGGCCCCCTGATCTCTGAAGAAAAGTCCGCGAGTTGTTGGCTGCACTTCGGAGAAGACTTCTGTTATCCACGCGAGATTTTGTTGCATAGAAGCACTATCCCGGTCTTCCAAAATCTGCACATCATCCTCGGTTCATTCCAGCTTCATCGTTGAGTCGTTAGTAAACACAGGACACTTCCATGTCCCAGCGCATGTTGATATCCACGGTTTAGTGCGGCACTTTTGTGGATCTTCCTCGCGCCATAGTATTGACATCATATGGGAACCCCTGGTCACGAAGTATCGATTACCATCCGTAGAGCGGATAGTATATGTTCTTGTATGTTAGGAGGCAGAAAACGAAGAGCTTGTAAGAGTATTGCATCTCAAAGTGTTACTGCTTAGATCCGCGGCCACCGACAGTGATACAGCAGCTGTCATTTTCGCATGAAAGTCGTACAGTACTCATTGTCAGTGACATGGCTAATTTCATTCAGGCACATGCGTGAGCTCGGTCAACGCTAATTTGGTCGAGGTTCATACAAATGAGTAGATGGGTTTGATAGCTGAACTAACGGTAGCTCATTGATACCAAAGTCGGAAACCGATGAGAATATTGGTGTAATTGGTTGGTTGGGTCTATGGTTGTTCTCCATAATATAATGCGTACATTCGGGAACTAAAGGGCAGGTCACAACGCCAGGAAAATGAGGGGCCACGAGCCACTGTTGGAACAATGTGTGCGTCTTGTGGAGGACGTCACCAAAGCGAATGACAATGCACTATCCACAATCTGTGTGGATACGTCAGCCATTCAAATGAGTCTACGCGTTTGTTATCCAATGTTTTCACATAACCCATAAAGGATTTCATACAATAAACAACTCTGCAGGCGAGGAGCTTTGTGACCACAACGGGCTGAATCCTTTTTGCAATATAGGGCACGCTGTTGCAGAGGTAGAAATCTCCTTTACGTTTAGTTCATATTGGATTCCATCTATATACCAGTTTGAGACTGCCCTTCGCTTGCGATAATTGTTAGGATAAATGAACAGTCTAGGCGTTGCACTCCCATGGTCACAATAACAAACTGCGCCACAGTGGATGCGGTTGGAGTTTTGCATGGTTAATCTCGCATCGGCAGTGTGTCAGACCGATCCTTCAAGTTTAAATTGTGCAAACCATTAGGTGACTAACATGAGACCAACGCACTGCACAGGCAATTTAATTGAATAAAGTTAAAGAGGTATTGATAGTCCGTCGAATGTAATCAGGTGACAGAAGTGATATTTGTCCACATAAAACCGCCAAGTCAATGCTATCAGCGTCGAGACAACTGCGGCTGTCTGCTGAATGCCCAAACTGTCTCGCGTAGATTTCGCCTCATACTTTTAGGCTAATTTGCGGTAATGATCATCAATCTGCCCAAGAAGTGGCAATTAAGGTCAAGACTGTTGTCGCGGGTGTATCCAGAGTTTACCCCGTGTGAAAATGTGTATATGGATATATATATGTGACTAAATGTAATAAGCGCTCACTGAGTGATGCGTATTTAGTGTGGCTTTTCAAGTCCACATTAGGATTCGTTCTCAAAGAGTCTTTCCTGAGGGGTACATCGATACGGAGAACTGGCAGGGAGCAGGTGCTGACTTCGGGTGTGCCACTGTTGTTAACTCTTCCTATGCGGTCTTAGCTTGGGCCGAGGCATGTCTCACTGTTTCTCCCCCTTGATCACCACCCCGGTTGATTCTTTCAGGTTCTTCCTGTGGGTTCTGGAACCCTAAGTGGTGTGATTCGACCTAGTACTTCGTTAGGTAACAGTTAGACTTTCCACTGTTTACTTTGGCTAATAATTAACTTGTTGGTTCCAGAGATTAGTGAACGTTTTCCTAAGGTGCATGATTCAGGGTTCTTGGTAGCTTTCAATGGCGTACGAGGGTTTTCCGTTTGCGAGATGCAGCTCACATTACTTCACTTAACAACCTTGTCCCAGACTATGATACGAATACCGAACATCGGTTTGCCCAATCGCAATTTTGGGGTGGGCTCATAAAGACCAAATATGTGATGGTAAAACATTTTGAAATTATGAACTGAGGTAGGACGTCACACCACCATAGTAAAGTGCGTTGTGGTGGTCACAAGACGTGACGCAGTGGTCATTATCACGGATATTAACGTTGTTCTCTTTAATCCTATCGGGCGCGAACCATAATTGTGTGTTTGAGTCTCATATCCATTTCGCCGAACTCAACCGATTTCCTCCCCTTGTTACGTCGTGTAATATTGCGTATTACGATGTCAACAGACCTGCACTGCCATTTCATTGGGATGAATTTCGGGTAAGCACGTCATCCTGCTATTAATTTCCTGAACCAGTAGAATCTATATATTCCGAAAGGTTAAGAACTTCCTTCTAACTGATTGTCAGTGCTGTGCTGTTGCATAGTCCTTGAAGTAGAAGTGACGGTGCACTGTTCTTGTGTTTGATGATACTATCTGCACTTCTGACGTGAATTCATTGCAACCACTTCGTGAGCACTTTCACATAATGTGAGCTCGTGTTTGGGTTGGTTAGACCAAAATTGCTTGCTGATAATGTTGGCGGTCCACTTTATTCAACGAGACGGATGAGCGTTTGTGAAATACACACATCACAGGTGGAAGGTTTTTTGATTTTGTTACTCCACATACTTAACGCGGATCGCAAAAGTATCTGGTTAAATTATAATAACTTGTCAGGGCTGATGCGGTGGAGTCTGGTTATAAGTATTCACTCATTTAAAGGGGGCTGCTTTCCGGGGTGGTCCAGGCTAAACGGAGACAACTTCTTTGCAATTTACCACTCTGGAACTGTTAGTGATAGTACCTCGGAAGTGATCTCTCTGGATTGTTCAATCCAGTGCATGACGTCTAGCATAAAACACACGTTAAGTAAATGTGTGTTTATCATCTTGCATTGTTAGAAGCAGAGTTGTTGGTGACAACGTTACTAGTCAAGTTTAACGTGTGTATTGAAATTCGTTTTCCATAGCCATTTACTTTCTTTCGTCGGATGACCTCTTCATCCTGAAGTTGACTCTTAGTAGAGCTCTTTGGAGAAGGGTGTGATGCTTTTGACTTATGAGGACAAACATGTGGGCGTGTTATCCAGTTATTCAGAGAAAGACGAGTATTCTGTTATTCACTTGACAGTTTATTGTCAAGGCCTTGAGGCTCGTTATGAAGTATCTCTGGTGTACTCCGAGAACACGTGTTGTTTTGATGATTGACGTTAGCGTGAAGTTTATGTTGCTGACACATCTCAGATTTAAGCTATTTCAAATAAAAATGAATTCAGCTCTTTTCTTGTCATACTGCATACCAGTCAAACGGTCACTATATCCTCAATTTTTTCAAAGCCATCCGTTACATCATACCTACTATCCAAACCTCACACCAGAGCTCTTAGAAGAGAGATTTGTCTTGTTTCGGTAGCAGATGGCCTCCATGTATTATTCCTCGTGGGATACGAAGAAATCCGGTGACTTTCCACCTACCTGCTTTTTCATTGCCCAGTATTCGTGGGCTCATGTTTTTTGGCTTTATAGGCCATCTTTCGCTTGCTCACGGTTCCATGCGATTCCGTTCTATTTTTCCCAAAGCAAATTCCAAGTCAACTTGATAATATGCTTTATGCGCCCAGATCGTAATTTATTTCTGTAAACCATAAAGAACCAGCCATGTAAATCAGTGTTGCTGTTGTGAAAAGTGCTACGGTGGGAGTGCATAACCTTTTGTATAGTTGAAGTCCTGTGCCCTGACCGAACTGTGATTTCTTTCCGTACCACGGTTATTTGCTTGTACCCTATCAGCGTCCTCTTCAGCTGGAATCTTTTTCAAGCGATTTCAATCGCTGAATTTGATGCTCAGGGATAAGATAACTTTTTAGCCGATATTTTGTCGCCTGTTCGGTATTCATCTGTTGTTTCTAGGCGTTTAAACTGCATTTAGGCCACAAACCTTTCATCACCAAACGCGATGAAATCAGCAGTGTGTAATTGATGATGTCACCACGTTTGGAGATGAAACATTTGCAGCGTAATTATCAAGCTGAGCGAACATTCTAATGTGTAATTCCCTTACCTGAGCTACAAACAAAACCAACACTATTTCCAACTATCAGAAACTTCTGTTTCAATGAATTGTTTAGTCACATCCTCAACCACGTGACCTCTTCTACGGCCTCGTTTTTAATTCCGGAGGGCAATCAGCCAAGCTTGCATACACACTTGTGTATCATCTTTCACCAGAATTGTTGACTCCTTTCATGCTATTTCAGTTCTGGATGACATGTAAGACACCCATTTGAAGAAGGCTGGTAGCACAAGTAGACACTACTTATTCGGGCAGTTATCTTTACCTTGTGATCATTGAACGATTTTTTGCACATTTATCCTGTGACTTCGATGTGGTGTGAATGGCCCAATTTATACTGTACGGCTACAAGCACCATACCGATCAAGGAATAGTCAGTTTGATGTTCGGCTTGTTTTCTGTTTGATGTCTGCACTGTATTGACAGATAAGTTGTTCATACGGCGTAGGTGTATGGTTTGTGGGAATATTAGTGGGAAAGACTATATATCTCGATACCAGCTAACCAGGACCGGCTTTACCTGTTCGTTTGTCAGTGTTCACTCATGTAAGGCCTACTGTATGTCTTTCGGCAACAAGCATACGTCCGGTGAGTTACGCTCAGTCGAATGGCGTGCGTCAGTAGCCAACATTCAGTGCTCTATGATTGCGATTTTGTTTCATGGGATGAATAGTGACAGGTTTTTCGCGATGTATGTCTTCTATCGCTATTGGTAATGTTTCTACCACAAAATCCGTGGCATGTTCACGTCATTGAGTCAGTACGGACTTTTGTAGGAAAACTGGTCATCTATCGTAACTGTATAACTCTCTGATAGTACCGAGCAAGCTGGCTTAATATTTTTCTGTCACATTCATCTATCCCCCTACTCGAAACGTTCTCTAGAGGCACATATAGCCTTTCCAGTTATTCAAAGATACTGTTTTTCGACGGGGTATTCTGCTGAGCGATGATGAGTACTTAGGCGGTGTGAAGAGAATCCTAAGATCTTATAGTTACTATTTTATTCTCAGTTGTTTGTTTACAAAGTGTGGGCACCTTGGTGCTAATTGTCTGAATGTCGATATCAAGAGTTTCAGGTTTCAGTCCCATCCCCGCTTCGTCATTTCTAAACTACGGCCCATGCTGCTTATCGTGGTCACGTGGCAGTCAAGCACAAGAATGAATTCATGAGAGCAATTAATTGCATGTTATCAGAAAGTGCGCAACACCAATAAATTATTTACCGCATAATTAGCGGTGTACCGAATATTTGTGAATCATAAAACTGTATAACAAAATGTTTGCATCTAACGGAATCCCGAGAGTATAGTACCAATGATTTTGATAGTAACGAATCACTGATTGAACCAGCAGAAACTTGCGGGGTATGACTAACGGGTAGGTTGATGTGAGAGTAGTCTCACTCGTTTGCTGAGTGAAGCTGTACAAATCGTGGGGTCGGCAATCTTCAGCGTAGGACCGTAGCTCATGTGACGGTGTCAAGACAATATGTATTGTTCAGCATGTTGGGTATCGTGGAATAATCATTCCTCCTGACTCGTCGCATGGGAGCTTGTGACAAAACCCGAATAGTTGTGGCAGTGTTCGTGACTAAGAGACAAGCCAAACATTGAACAAGGTATTGTGTTGATGGCACCGACACTATCATTGCTGACAGAGTTGACCGTGTCTGGTCTTCCTTGTCGCATGCTTCATCTGGCTATCCTTGTCAAGCACCGGGCCGTAATCGAGTAAACACGTCAGTCTTTGATATGTGGGTCAAAAGAGTATCATTGTCGGGACACGTTACGTGTTGTATACGACATGTTAGAGAGGTAATTGACCTGACTGCGTACGTGTCAGGCTAAACAAAGTAACTAGGGGACAGGTACGGACGAAGGCATCGGAGATGTAGTAATGGGTTTACCATGATGGTTCGGCTGATCGAACAGCGACCTGTCGCTTTCGACTGGGGCCGTTCGAACCTCTTCAACTCTTTAATATAATGCTAGTGTTGAAGATGTTTACCTTGGGAGTTATTGGATATAAAGCACTGGAGTGAACGTCTCCAAATTTGATTGGTGTTGTGCACTCAGCCAGCTTTCCGGACGACTTCCTTCGAAGGAAGCCTCAAACGATGTACCTGATACTTTTACTACCGTTCGGTAGCTCAGCAGTCTAGCAAGTAGATTACCGGGTCCCACTGCGAAATCTCTGAGCTCCCGGTGTTGGTTTGCAAGCCAACCGATGAAGCGCTTGCCGGGTTTGGGCGTGCTATTTACGTCACTGGTTGGAGTCCAACCGAAGCCCAGTTTTTCCCAGTTAAGTGTCGATCAGATTAACTTACCCGCCAAACTACTTGTTGGTAATAAAATTTCCACACTCACTGGTGTTGGTGGATTCCAACATGAACTGTTTGAGGCGTCTGGCCGGGGCAATCGAACCCCTAGATCATTTGGTGAATTCTGTATGAGGTAATGGTACGAGTGCACTACCGGGTTCTAATGTGACATCTCCGAGCTCCTGGCGTAGCTCCACAGATCAGCCAGTAGAGCGGTTGCCGCGTTTGAACACGCCGTTTCTGTTACCGATTCGAATTCAGCCGAAAACCCCATTTTTCACAGTTGGGTTTCTGCTAAACTTTGTAATTTGTTTCTTCTTGCCTAGTGGGTCACTTCACAGGGCAAGCTCCTTTGTCCTCCACCTCAACCACTTCACCTTGCGCACGATGTTTGGCTTGGAGACGTGCGTTTATATTGGCGGATATCTGAAAATGAAACACCTCGTAGTCGCTTCCAGGAGTCGTAGAGGTCTGTCTCTCTTCTTTCCACAGTTTCGAATTAGGCGACTGTTCATTCGTTTTTGGGAGTTATGTTTCACGTGTTACCAGAAAAGCGTTAACATAGTATGGCGGGAACAGATTGGGTGTCGTGAGGGCCGTAAACACATTGATCAAACTTTCATCTTCCATCCCTTTCTTGAACATCCTCTAAATGCTTGCAGTGATTGTACTCCACGACATTAGGACAACCTTGTATTCGATCGACCGCTGTTCTCTTGTATTAATATTTCAGGTCTGTAAAAAGATTGCCTATTTTAGGGGAGGGTCATATTGTGGGACGTCAAGTAGAGTCAGGGTTAACGATAAACTATGGTTATCTTTTACCGTCTGTCCTAGAGTACGAAGAGGTTACCCTATTTCTTTCTCCGTTCAACTTGTCAGCTTACAATATCCCGCAACTGTTTTTGGTAACCTCATTACTAACACTTTCGGAGTTCGGGCTACGAATCATAGTCGTAGTGTAGATTGTTGTCAGGAATACTGTCTGAGTTGATGGCAATCCACCAGCTATTCAGATAGTGTCATACCGCTTGATCCCAAGGGCATTCTTCAGGTGTGTCCAGTTTTTGCTTCGCTATTCAAGTTTGTTATCTGCTTAATTATCACTGTTCTATTGTTCTTCTGCTTGCTATGAAAACGTCAAAATTTTGATGTGTTTGCCCATTGTTGCCTCCGTCGTTTGACTCTCATCAAGCAACCTGACCGTTTACTAGCGCATGTCTCCGAGAATAAAATCACTTTGAATATGCTATCAGCTGAGCAAGTACTAAAATTGTTTAGTACATCGAACATTATTAATCGATACTTCTAATGGATGGGTGGAAATCCATTGTGGGAAGGCAATGATATAATTACAGTTTATAAAGACCCAAGTTGTCCTTTTAAATACGGTCGGTAGGTGCCACCCGCCAAATCGGAGACTAGAATCGCTATCCGATATGACATCGTGTTCGTATCACTGGTGCATGTGCATCTGCAACACTGTTTTGATTCGTTCTTAATTGATCTATCTTTGTTTTCAGCTTTATTTTGTTTAGCGTTTGTTGCACAGTGACCGCTCAGACATTAAGTTTAAATGTTGATGTGAGCCCTGTTGCACTGAAACCTAATCCTATCATTAGTAGGTTTTTTTCGCATTCATAAGATTACATATCGTTCGTTTCGTTTTACCTCCGAGGCGTTTCTTGGTCTTCTCAATTAGCGCCTGGGATCACCGCCGAACTGTTGAGTTTGTTAGCATCTTTTCCTATGGTCAACCACGTGTGTTGGAATATCCAAAGTTTCCTTTACTACACATCAATCGGTAAAATTCCTCGTGCCCCGAATTGCACTGCATAACTGTACGCTGCCTTGCTAGTCGCCTGGTGCTTAGACGCTTGACACTAAGTTCATGCACAGATCATGTGTACGAAATCGACCTGGTAATGGCGATGCTGTCTGGGCAATGACATATACCTTGTTCTTAAAGCACCCGACTTACACGCGGTCGGTCGAGCCAGCGTTTTCCAACTAAAGGCAACAAGACAACTCAGGATGGTCGTTTGTATTTTCTGGTCTACAAAGCTTCTTCAAACAAATTTATTTTAACGCTCCTATCTTGATATGCTCGTTTGATGCAAAGGTGTGGTCGATGTCATTCTGCTGATAAAAATGATATCACTAACGCATCGGACGGGCTTTGCGGTGAGGTTATGCATATTATCGTGTAAGAATCATCATAGTAGCGCATTGCAAGGAACGAATGTAGATTTTGCCCAGGAATTCTCCATATTGATAAAGCCACCCACACTTTTGTCACCTGGCACTGTCGCTAGTCACAGATATTGTAAATTTCTCTCCTTTTGTGCTGCCACAAAATTCGTGGCAGCAGTTGGCATCATATATCGAAACTTTCAGCTTGCAATGTCTGACGGCATCGTTTCTCAAATGACTGTTCACAATACACAACCCCCAGAAGAGTATACATTTCGGCTCTAAGTATATAACTCCCCGATCCACCCTTTGATCAAAGCATTTCGAATTGCGTTTCGTGTTGACAAATTTAGTCCATTCTGGCTCTTTTCCACTCTGTGTTGTTTGCTTTAGCTCAATTGAAGCCACACTTGGTTATTTAGTAAAGACTATGAATCTGAACCCAGGTCTATTCAAATGTTCTAACCTGCAACTATGTGGATGATACGCTGTGCAAACCATATACAACCCAGAACGTAATTCGTCTATAACCCTCATTTTGCTTTATTGCAGTTGGCGTTGGCCGTGAAGGTTTGTGGTTGTCGTCTGCTACACTTATCAGTTTGAATCGGTCGCGAAGTTTTAAGTAGAGACATTTTGTGCCATGTACTTTATTAACCATTTACTAAATTTACACGATATTCTTTCCTTACTTTTCTCCTCGATGTTTCAGCGTCAACCTGACCACACGAAACGCACAAAAAAGCCACGCCCTGTGACTGAATTGCGAAACGGATCGGACGTTCCGATTACCTCTGATAATCGTCCGGAATTGGTTGTCTCTGTCGCGCAGGTTCGCTTTCCCGTTTCCTCACCCTGCCAGATTGAACTGTTGAGCTTGGTTTTCACACCACCTTCTCGGTTATTGTTGTCACTTGTCTTCAACAGACGCTGTCATGAACTTTCGTTCCATTTTTCCTGTTTGTATTCATCTTTTTCACAGAGCTTCATTTTAATACTGGTTTTAGTTGAGCATACTGTCGTTGTTCATTGCTTTGCACTCATGTACTTGAAAGTGTAAATTTAGCGCTTGAAAAGCTTCCTACTTTAAAGGACCCTAAGTCAAAAAGTATTGGAGTTTGATTAAACACAAATCAGAGACTTCGACCACATGCCACCAAGTATGCCGAGCGATCCGGATTCTGCTGATACCTCTAATATATTTTTCTGTGAACACGATCACGGGCTTTGTTTAACGGTTAATTAACCTGATGTCAAGAGGTTGGTGGTGGCTTAAAAATGGTGCTTTCGTTTGCTGTGACCCAAGATACAAGTTTTGAGGTTATCCGTCCCTATATCCACTCCCATCTCTTGGTCGAGGTTTTGTAGGCATTAAACTATTACTGCCTTAATAATATCGGCCTCATCCGCAGCTTCTATTCGAATCTTGACAACTTTCTCTATTGATGCACCCCTAGTGAAATCCAAAAAGACATTAAACGTGGCAAATTGCGGTTTCGGTTGGATTGGAACCATCGGCAGTGACGGAATGCTTTTGCCTAGCATGTACCCCACTAGCAAAGCCAAAAAGTCATTTTGTAAGCTCAGCAATCACATGCTCAAAGCCATTTATCTCTTCGTTCTCATTTTGTTGATTTAATCAGACAGTGCGAGTACCGGATGACCAACTTGGAGTTTTCCGAGCAGGCTCTCGGTAATCCATCATCGGCAGTATTAAATCTGTGTTACTGATGAGTAGTTTGGCAAATTCGGCTAAACTTGAGCAGCTCTAAGTGTGAACATTTCCGCCTTCGAATTGGCTGTTAAAGCATTCTTTACAGCTTATTACCCTTTCATCTGAATTAGTCTAACTGGCACTTGTAGTCCATGTTGATTCCAGGAATGTGACATCGAATTTACATTTCCACCCACCAATCCGGAAGAATAACGCAATTTATGGCCGTTAACCTACTGACAAATGTCTGTCTGTTCTAAGTAACAAAGATTCGACGGTTTTCGACATGGCAGAAGATTAGTTGGTAGCCACAATGTATCACCGAAACACAGTTTAACACGTCTGAGGAATTGAGCATTTTAGCCCGCTTAGCAGCTACTGATAAATGGCTGCTGTCCAACCTCATCGTTGCTTTTGCCACTCGATGTGTCCGATTGGCCACAAACTTCAGCCGCGGAATGGTTGAAGATATTTTGCCCTCTTTTCTGAGTGGCGAAGTTTCACAACTGCAAAGTCTATAAACACTTCGGCTCCAGAGACGACGCTTTCATCAGATGGTTTATACTTCCGTGTTTTCTTAGGCAGCATTCGGACTGCACAAATCAGTCAGTAGTCTTTACAGTCTTGCAACTTATGCAGTTAGGATTGAATACCAACTAACCGATTAACGTATGAAGCAATCCACACTTGCATTCTGACTCCATTTAAACGCTCATAATCTCTCCGTAGTCTTCAAGTAGCACTTCATTCAATGCTCTTGCTGGTTCGGTTTCTTCAAACGTGCTTCTGCCCACCACGACGTTTCTCTGTTGCTCCCAGACTTGAATGACAGTTTAGTTCCTTCGGTGTAACACCCTTTGCACCTGTTTACAGTCAATTACTCTTTATTCCGTGTTAGATGTCCGCTTCACCTCATGATGAGCTAGGCTATCAGCTTATACGTCATGGTTTGCGCTTGCAGCTCCATGTTACACTTGCGCTTCAAAAGTTATGGTTCTTCAGCAGAACGTGATTCGCAAACGAGACCAGCGCCGCTCACTTCTTACTCTGCAGATAGCCATTCCGATCCCAATTGTTTCTGTCAATGAACCTTTAGATGAACGTTATTTAGCGCTAACTAAGGTTCTTTCTGGCTTTTATTGTGGGGTCTTGTAACGTTCTCTAAGGCGATACACATCTACCACTCCAGGTTGTCAATTTTACACTGGTCGCTATGAGCACGCATCATGTCGAATTCTGATCTCCGTGGAGAAACAGTTGGCACGATTCGAACAACTAAATCGTGAAGTCACCTACTGCAACGTCAATGAGTTCAATTTTCACAGTTATAAGCTGGATTTCGTAATATCCTGGCAAAGAACAGCCTCGCAAGTAGGTAACCGAATAAATGGCCACTGATGGACTTACAGATCGATGCCAGCGGCAGCGTAGTAAACAACCGGAATACGTCCATAATCTACCTTTTTTGAGGACGATATCATGTGATCTAAATAATGGTTGTTTACGTACAGTTACGAAGTGGTCATATTTTCCCTTGGTTCATTTTGGCCACCCAGTAGAGGGTGGTGTGCATTACCTGCACGCTTTATTCCCATCCTGACTAGTGGAGAGTGAACGGCTTTTTACTCTCCATATGTTTGGCATAAAAGTAACATTGTTACCCATTACTTCAGTGTGACTGGACAATCTCGTACCATTTGCCGGTTGGTCGTAGCATACGGAATGGTGCACGTGAGTTTGCTTCGTGTTCGGCTGTTCTTGCATGTCGATACTCGTGGTTGACTATGAGGTACTAGGTGTGCCTTGTGTAGGGGATCGTCTTACAAATCCACATTGAACCGACATCCTGAGATTCAAGGGTGCGCGTAGTCCACGTCTCTAATTTATTAGTAGATTATAAATCATCTGTTTCTCCTGGTGAATGTTGTGCTTTTCGGCATATGCACATGTATGCTTACCGGAGTGAGTTACATTCAAACTGGCGGTTGACGGGTTGTCAAAGCTAGGCACATTCAGGATTATGCCCGCGACGTTTCCACGTGAGCTCTGGAGCGTATAGATCATCTGTCCGAATAGAGAGTTGACAATATTTTAGGAAACAGTCCTCCGATCCTGCCATACCCATAGGTAGTCGGACTGAATACTGTTGGCTGTGTGACCTGACTGTATACCCAACTCTACTAAGTAGATTGCCCCACGGTGAAAAACAACCATATAGTCGATTCCGTTGCTTTCCACTAGTCTTACGTTTGTCAGTTTGTAACGGGAAAATGGTTGAAATCAATCAACAACCATACTAAATCAGAATAAACAAGGTGACAAGCAGTCGTTCTTCATTTAGTATCTGCAACGACACGTACTTGAGGACCTTCAGCAGTGCTAAAATAGTTGTCATTGACAACTGATGGCATATACCAAATTAGCTTAAGGAGACCAGTCTTGTCGACGTGGACTCCCACGTTGTCCAAACGCGTATTCCCGGCTGTCATTGCAATGAAGCCGGATGAATGGCATTGCCAACCGCTTGTTCGATTGCTGTTAGACTATGCACCCTGTTTGTTCGTATACTTGGTGTTTCAAGCAACGTTTCGTCACTTCCCAGTAATGCTTTTGATTCGTCGTATGGGTTCTTGTATTTGTCCGGTACAGATGTATTGTAACCACTTGTAGTCGCTCTTGTGCGAATGGTCCTTCCAACCGAATTGTTTTGCTTATTCCAGGTACTTTCCCTTAAAATCAAGGCGATGAGAAGAGAAAATGCATGCACCCGAAATTCAGTGTTCTTTTTAACCACAGGACGGAGTTTCAGCACAAGGTTTACCAACGTACAGTTTCATATATTGTTTATCCTAAATAATCACTTGATTTATACATGCTGACCATCTCCATGAGCGAGGGTGTGGTTGGATTCCGCTACGGGGCAGTGCAGCAGTTCGGGTTCATAGTAAAAGGGAAGCTTGTAGTTCGTCTGTTTTCTGGCTTCAATTGATGTGCCGTCTGTCCGTCTTTTATTAACCACCCTGATTAGCATTTCAACATATTTTCTTTAGGATTACGTGCGACACGTAGCTATACGTGTAGTACGCTGACGAGCAGAAGTTACGCTGGCCACAGCTTATGTCTAAATTTCAGATATGTTGGTAAAATTTAGTCCTCAGTTGTCACCATGTACAAGTCACTTGCGGTGTCGCTAGGAACGAAGATAGCTGGCAGTATCAAATTCATGTTCTTCCACTGTTTTCCTCATAATCAGTTCGGTTCTGCCTCATCAACATGACCAAGTCAGTTTTATTGTCTGTTCTTTACTAGGTCACCAATAAATACTTTGAGATAGGCTTTATATTATCTTACGCATTTCAGAGTGGTCACTTCCAAGTTTCATTGACTCAGGGTATTGTACTTGCAGCGATTTCACAGGCAACGAATCAAGCGCCTGTTGTTCTCTGAATGCCAATCGGTGGCCATACATCCTTCCGTCTGGTAGACGTTAAGCTTAGTTGTCATCTAAACCTCTTTAGACTTCTTTCCGGGACAAATGGCTACTCATCAGCCCTCATATTATGAGACCTTTGTCGTCGCACAAAATACATGTAGTCTAGATGGTATAAAGTTACCCAACAACAAGATAACTAAAAATAAACGATTGCAACCATGGGACTGCTGCACAATGATGATACGACTGGGCTGTGTCGTCCATTGCTCTGACTGCAATAATCGTCATTCTCTATTGATGCATGAAATTTTTTGCATCTTTTGCGTATGTTTTATCTTTTCCAGCATTTGTTTTGAAACCACAGAACAGTGGGACTTACGATACTTTGTTAACATTCTTTGCGTGGAGTCTTTTTCCACACTTCCTCGCCAATGAAGCTAGATGCCTTGTTGATATACAGATTGGGAATAACACAACGTTTCGAGCAAGTTGTAATACTCTACGTTTCAACCACCTCGGGTGGCCTTCCTCAGGAGTGTTGACACTCCTGAGGAAGGCCACCCGAGGTGGTTGAAACGTAGAGTATTACAACTTGCTCGAAACGTTGTGTTATTCCCAATCTGTATATCAATAACATGTTAAACACGACGCCCAAACTATTCAACTTCATTCGTACTACATTTGGTGCGGATATCTTACAACTCATTACTAGATGCCTTATCTTCACTTCGGCATGGAACGTTGTTTCTTCCATCAGAACGTTTGCCGTTCTGCATTGGTTGCACACTGTCAGACCGCTTATATCCAGGCTGAAACAGTCGTCCTGACCGGGATTGAAGCTCGAGCGATTTGTAGTCCTTTTGTTATCGTAGCTTTTCGCTAATCGGCGACGACTTCCTCAACGCTTGTACATTTATTTACTGACCTACTCGTGGTGGTATTTATTTTTTCAAAACATTTCAACCGTATTTTGATAATTTCCATCCATCTACTTGACCACCTTGATGTTACCAGTAGCTCGCAATCCATTACTATTATCAGACTACATCTGTAAAAATATTGATGATTGATTTGTTACATTGAAAATTTTTCTTTCATTTCTTAATGTCATGTAATATGCCCCATTCATCGTATTCATTCTACGTTCTATTTTCTCTCTCAGCATTCACCACCACCCACGGATGATTCCGAAAGCGTTGGGGATACGACGTTGTCCACTGTCGAGGATAATGACGACGAGGATGATAATGTCCCGTTGTCAACTTTCATATCTCACAAACCGTCCACTGGTACAGAGGTCCCGATCAGCCTACCTGATTCCGTCTCCTACTGTTCATCTCCATCCGAGGAACACTTGCCGTCACCGTCAGCCTCACCCATCACACGGCCTCTTTGCCGCTGTATGAAACCCGCGATCACTGATGATCCTCGATGGGATGGTCAATTCTGTTCAACTGAATGTCTCATCCACACTTGTTGTGAGGCGTTCAACTTCCGGTTCGGTTTTCATCCTAGTAATCTGCATACCGTTTGAAGCTTCGCTCCTCCCTTGTGTCGATTCTCTACCACTTTTGGCTTCTCTGAGATAATTTTGTATATATCTCTTTCTGTCTGCACAATAAACCTCTAACATGATGATGTTATGATCCGAAGCGCACTGTTCAGTCAAAAACCGTGCTTCTTGAACAAAACCGTGTACACTCATTGGTCTCTAATTTGCTTGTTTGTCCATCGAACTTGACGGGTTGTTCAATTTGTTCCCGGTCTGATTGCGTTTCGTTCCCTTCTATTTTGTCAGCGCCATTGAAGCCTGCCCCAAAGTCAGCACAAGAATCTGTCTTCACGTGTCTTCCCCTATGTGTATAACAACCTTTATCTGGTGCTGAGTGTAGAGTTTCACATTCTGTTCACGGATGATTTGACTGATTAGCCAGTTAATCGTACGCCAAGAAAACCGGCTTCATGTTCGCCTGCCAGCTGTGCCGTATATTGCTGAGTTCGACTGTCTAAGTGGTTTTATACGTTTTCTATAGAGCTCTTTTTTTGAGGTTGTATTGTTACAACTACTAATGCCACGTCATACGTATTTTTCTGTTAAACAGGTTACACATCCGCATGGTTACTTAAAGCACTTGCTCTACCGAGTGATCTTCTATACTGCAGCCGTTTGAAATGGGCTTTCTACGCATATTTACATGAAATGTATGGAGATGCCAAGGTTCGGATGTGTATATCTGCCAATGAAACACGTCCCTTCTTAACTTTTGTGCTACGCTAGCACTCAGGTACTCATGACGTTATGCAGTTGAATCTCATTTCTCTTTATCGGAATTAACTCGATGAAATGAATTTATGACGTCTGTTTTCTGCCACTACTCATACTTCTTGGCCGGAACGTTGGCGGTTGGTTACATTCTCACATTACCTTTTAGCTCACCGACACAACCATCCTAATCTTTCTTTCATTACTTAAGTGATTCTCGGCCCAACGACTTCTCAGTTCAGTTTTCAAACACAGTGGATACCTGTATCTTTTACTGTTCTCGCGAATGTCGTATCCCCAATGACGCCAGCGTGATATGCCTGACCGACACAAAGCGTTGTTGTTCCCCTGTCTACCATTCAAACTTGCCACGTTCTGTGTTCAAACACTTAGGCAAACAGGTCAACACCAGTCGTTGACATAAATTAGAGACTCTGTTCACTGATATCTGTTACCCTTCGCGATATCATGATTCTAATGTGGTCCCACACCTCCTTTATTATGCCGGAAACACCGAATTCCAACTTACGCACGATTTGGATCATGTTTAATTGATCGATACAATTCATATGGAGCTAAGGCGGACAAACCTACTGCAAGTTAATGCGCATCTAATCCGCTTACGCTTGAGTTCACACAACTATCTATTGGTTCGTATTTAACGATGGGTGTTTCATATTTACAGCAAAAGTGGTCAACCAGTTTCATGGATAACTTTCTAGTTTGACTTTACTATCTCCTCGCAACTAACGCCATCGATGAGCAGGCTGCCTATCACCAGTACTTGTCTGGAAGGCTACATTCGAAATTGTCGGTCCCGGGAATGAATGTCACTGGCCTATGAGACCACTCGATGACTGATTGCTGTCGCTAAAAATTCCGGTCCATTGGCGAACAGTGTAAGCATTCTTGATTTTCTACACCGTAATTCAATACGTTTACCGGGCGGTGATGTTCCGATGCTGCTTGCAATAGAAGATGAAATTTCGTGACTACTCATCTTTTGACAATATCTTCCTTACTGTTAGGTTCACAGCAAACATTTTCTTGCAAGAATAAACACATCTTGTTGGAAAGCCGCAAGCCGAATTTTATTTCAACAGATTGTATAGATTAGACAAAACTACACGACAACTGTGTGTGTGTGTGTGTGTGTGGAGTACTTCAGATGATTAGCCGGAGGTGCTTCCGCCTTTTTTTATTTGTGCACTTCAATAAACCAATTGGTACATTTCTTGCTAATGACCTTTTCGTACTACACTTCAGATTCTTCCACGCTTGAATCATAACCATCGCCAATTTAACGATCAGGTTGCATTCGTTGAAGTCATTATGTAATTATGGAGCCCACAGATCTCAGATTTTCAGTCGAGCTGAAAACACGGGTGCAAATGGTTCTGTCCAATTCCTTAAAACCCGGAAAAATTAGACATGTATTTGTTATATAATATGCATGCTGAAGCACTGTCTAGCTGGAAACTTACGGTCCTCCACCAATGTAAAGAAATCAATGGCATCAAGAAGTGTTCCCACCACTGAATATGAGTCCTTTTGTTTTAGATATCTCCTACTGGGGATGGTTTATTCACCGTAAATGTTTAAACTGTCAGGTATAAGGTCAAAATGTCTGTTGCCAGCGCTTTAGCTGATGCATACTTCCTGCTTCTGAAGATCATGCCGATGGTATCTTCACCCGCTAGGTCATTGAAGGTTGATTTCATTTTCACCATCATGTTATTCAACGTTGGTTTCGCTTTGGCAACACTTCGTCATCTCCGTGACCTCCCCGGCACAATTAACTTTTGCTATCATCTGGCAGCCCGTGGATTCTGTTCGCGTTTCTTTGCATCATCAGACGCATCTGTTAGAGCGCTGATAGTTTCTCTTCTAATCGGTTGGCTCATTTCGGTTCAAAACATGGGATTCTAATTTGATGATGCTTTCTCACATTGAACTACGTTCGTGACAAATCGCTGATGTTGCAGTGCTACTTCTTAAAACACTTGGTTTTTGTATGACCGATCAACAGTAGGCCAATATTTCGGCGATGGATGTTCCCCTGTCTCCAAGTATGATTCACTTTTCGTAAAGACCATTGAAAAGTATCAACCTAGTGTTTATACGGTTTATTATTTTATTACGATAGCTGATTTCTGTCGAGTTGACGTTGCTATACTTCGAGGTGGCTGCATAATTCCGTCGCGCATTCACAATTGGAATCATCCATCGGAATGGGTGGATTTTGTTGTTTTCATCTCTGTTGTTCTAAGGTAGCACCATTTTCGTGAGAGCCATGAATATGGTTGGAGGGTATTTTTTGCTTCAGTGACTCGATTTTCTGTCTGGCTGTTCATCAGACCTTCACATTTCTGTTCGCCTTTATGGAGATCCTGAAAAACGAAACAGCTTGTTATTCGGAAATTCATATCGGTGTTTGTAAGAGTGGTCGTGAGCATTACAGCACTAGTGGATAAGCCTAGCCTCTACTGAAAATTTGTTTTTTTTTTTACGGGTACAGAAATGCCGCAAATTCAGTCAGCGACAAAACTGTGGGACCCGTTATGTATCTTGTAAACATTAGTCTCCGCCTTTGGTATCTGACCGACGGAAGTTGCTACGATTCATACTAATTGGGCTGTGTGTGTGACTAACTAACTTCTGTTGGATCATTAAGGAAGTTACAGAAAGCTGAGACCAGTTGGACCTCGGACTCATCAGAAAGCTTCGAAATATCAGGATATCGTTTTGGTACAATCCACCCAATGAACTGTGGACTGATTCCACTTTGTTATGTCCTCTCCATTAGGTATCCCTCTGCTCTACGCTAACTCTGGGTCATCGTATACGTGATCAGCAGTAATATCCTAGTGATCTTTGATCGGAACCACTAGCCAGGCAGTCTAACCAATATATTCGGTGAAGAAAGAATCACATTATAGTAACGTGATTGTCGGTTTGTTGATGGTTGCACTCCTTTGCGCAAACGATTTCATAACTAGCAGCAGAGATCCATGTCCATACAAGAAGTTGTATTTTAGAAGAGGTGCAGTTGCAGAAACTGTGGACTTTGGTCGGATTCGAACTACCAACACTAACCTATAATTCGGTTGTTTGTCCATCACCCAGTGTAGCTATTCCACTCATCCGTCGCTCAGATTACCTTAAGCCATCAAGGCTCACCTGTCGCGCGCGTTCTTACCTACACGCGCCAAACTTCCGAGGGTTATATCGTTGTCACTGTCTTCTCAGGGTCATTCAGAGTGAATTGCCTCCAGTTGTTTTGGTTCATCTTTCCACCGCGATTTCTGTAGAATATGGGTCTCCACCCGCTTTGAACCCCACCAAATGTGTCCATGACTGATAGAAATTAACCCTTTCATCTTTTAATACTTCTGACAGAAACAGTCGTTTAATACCTTTCGTACTGTCTTCATAGAAACGGCCAGCGTGGGCGTCGACTTCAACTCTAGAGAACTTATTTGGATCTGATGCTTATGGATGAGTTTTACATTCCTTATTTTGATCACGTTGAAGGTTGTCCTCTAGTATTGTTTGCACATGCAGATAGACCCCCATATGACAAGGCTGACAACACACCTTACCCTGACGGTCTTTCATACTCTGTGTGAAATCCTAAATGATGTCTTTTCTTACCACCAAGAGGTTATTTCTCGTGGTAGGGCTGAGATAGAACCAACGTGTTTTCATTGGTTGGTCTTCTTCGACTTCCTGATTAACACTCTTTCACACCAGGCTATTGATCCGTCTACTCGATGCCCACATCCCGGTGTGAGAATAGGTTTCTGGTCTGAAATGTGTACATTTCACACACCCGTCTTTTCAACACAACGTTGACTTATATGTCCCCTAGGTACATTTTTTCGCGCACGAAAGCGATTCACACCGTTGAAATCCTCTCGCAGATTTCTCGCGCTCTTGCTCAGCCAATCTGCTCATCAACTCAGTTAGACTAAACAAGTGTGAGGTAATTATGAGCTGTCGCAAAAATAACGTGTTCACTTAATTGAAGACGGCTTAAGGGGACTCCAGATTATGCGGGCGGATTTTAACATGTTGGCTATTAACTGACTAATGACCTAATAGGTAGCGTCATCGAAAGACATCCACTTTTATTTTCAAACTTAATGGACAGAGTTGCCCATCCATCTGTTTCTTGCCAAAGCAACAGCCATCCAAGAGTCGTAGACGGGTCATCAAGTTCGGGCTTCGTAAAATCCAATTGCATGCATCAATAGTGACCGGGTACCGTGTCTTCGTAGTTCATCATTCATGACGGACCGATAATCCGGACTACTTGCTGTGCACTAAGTCCAGAAATCTACAACTTATCTCGTTTGGTTATTGTTTTTCGTCTGTCCTAGTGAAATAACTAATTGCTTGGTTGTTTCGGTCTACGTTTATCTTACAATGATTTGATTAGTTACAGTCCGCCTCACAACCACCAGTCACAAAAATGAGAACATATTCAATGGTCGAGTTTCGGGGATTTAGAGTACTTTGAACTGAACAGCCACACTCGATCTCAGCCTTCTCCTTCAAACAAGCCTTTCGGTCGGTGCACATACTTGCTCTGATGTTCACTTGGGAGGTTCCCTCTACATGCTTCTTCCCCGTAACACAAAGCTAGACGATTCGAATATCTTTGCGAACGTAATACATGAAAAGAATGAAGAAACTATCTACCGTAAATTTTCGTGTTCGATGGTGACTACTGAAGAGAGCTAGCAGCGTATCAGGTTCTAACCAGCGCGGTATAAACTGGTCATAATGTGAGACATGCCTTTATTTAATCATTGACCTAGTCCTGACCCAGACAGTTGTCTTTCTCGCCTTGTCTTAAGTGATATCGCTGAGACTGAGATATAGGTGGTTAAGTGTTCGCTCCGAGACCACGAAACGTTTTGCTCCGAATCTCCGTTCCATTGTGTTCACCTGATGAGTGCAAACAATGACGATGCTAGTCCTGGTGCATTTTTGTAAATATATATATATATAGTTTCGAGAGTACGTTTGGCTGTCATATATATACGTGACGTATGGTGTTCGCATTATATTGTTTTATCTGGTCACGATGTATCTAATGAAAATCACCGGCCTCGAGCACTTCGGAATACATCATTTAACTTGAACAAAATGCTCAGTTTGATCACTCCAGAAAGGCGGCGGTTTCGCGAACTTGTGACATGTTATTGGTTGACCAATTACTGTGAACGTACAGTCTTCGGCGATTGCTCTTGAATGTGTCTGCTGGCGCCCATTTCACTGAGGTGCCCACCAGATTGCAACTTCTAAAAGTTAGTGGTTAGTGCACTACATAGTCAACATCGTATATTCGGTTGAAAATTTGCTTGTGTGCATGCGTATGTGGTTTACTCAATCAACACACTCATCTAGTTCGACAGACATTCATTTCTGGTACAGTTGCCTGACGTGTTCTTCCCTTTTTCCGAACTATTGCCTAGTTATGCGAATTTATTTACTCTGTATTGGGGTTTGTAATTATGTTTAAGGCAAGTGTGGCTTAAATTAGCAGGTCGTTTCAAGTGATTACTGGTTTTCCATAAAATGCAGGGCGAACCAGATAGAATTGAGAGGCAAATTGGTAGGAAAGAGTCAAAGGGTATATCTTTTGCTTCCATATTTACTTTGAGAAACCATGGCTTCCACCTAATCTGATCTATAGTATCCGACTAATTTATCGTGGTACTGGATTTTTTGAGAAAGGTACATTCTATAGCACAAAAGTGTGTGGACATCTAGAGTAACTCGGTCGTTAGGCTGGATGCCGCAATACGAAAGACAGCGTCACAGTCAGTTCACCATCACCATGTCTGTTGGAACTGTCAAAGGTTTCCTCAGACTTCCTTCATAATAATTTCTACCTATGCAGCAGAATCATTCAGTCGTAACTGACGTATGCCTAGTAGAGGGGAAGCTTATTCACACACTGAGTTTAAGCCTCACATGTGGACATCAAGCGGATGGTAGTAGAGGTTCACTTGTGTTGTAAACCTGCGACCCAATACGCTTGTTAGTCCACGGTATAAAATACGATTGATAAAAGATCGGATTCTCCTCCTCTATATGATTAACACGACAAATCTTGGTCCCGAAAATGACGCGGCGGTCCCTCGTTAATTGCACTCAAGACAAACCAAAAGACGGGTGCAAAAAGCAACTTCGCTCCGCTCCAACAACGCATACCACAAAGAGGAAAATGCATGACATTTATAAGGTGTATAGCGACCTGCGAACATTCTCGAACCAGAAGATCGAAGGACAAACATTAAAAGAGTAGCTAGGTTCACTAATTCACAAATGTGCATAACGGAATAAAGGCCAAACAGATCAAACAATAACAAAGGTTATCTCTTCACTGTTCGCGACATTAGCGCTTATTCTGATTGGATAGGATCGTTTTCTTGAGGGGAGGAGGTGGTTTTGGACAGAAAAGGTGTCCATCCAACAACTTGTTAATCGGCTGATATGCTGCGCAAATGCGTGTGATCTAACCACATATATTTAATCGTTGGGTATTAGTTGGCACAAATCGGTAACATTTGTTGGTGATGCTCATAAAGAAACAGGGCTGCCATGGATGCAGCAGTAGAGGATAGAAGGAATGTAAGTTGACACATGGTATTGAGCCAAATTCAGATGCACTGTCAACATGCCTAATAGGGGTCGCCTGCACGTTCCATTTTAATTGGTCGTAGATGAGGATAGCTTCTTCGGGGTTATGGGGAAATTTAAGGAAATCTTGCAATGAAACATCTGTACCTCGAATATATTCGAACCAACGCCATAATTTCCATACCTCTGTACATCATGTGAACCGACATATGAATTGCTGCGCCACGACGTGGACCAAAAGTCTACGGGGATCACCGGAACGGGAGTGACTTGCGAATTCACTGTAAGATTGTGTGAATGAAATTTACTACTAATAAGTAGCTCGGAATAATTTGAAAAATTACACTCTGCGTGTGTACCCGTAATTGAGCCTTGACCAACCCGATACTTGTGTTCAGGTGAACCGATTCGCTTCGTCGTAACACTCATCAACAACCACTGTACCGATATAAACGACGAAACTAGTCCACCGCATGTTTTCCAAACGGGTTGGTTGGTAAGTCAACTTGAATGCGAAACCTGAAGTCAAATATGCTGGTTGTTTAAGCAATCTCAGCGAAATTCTGAAAAATTTATGTGATTATCCAGAACATGAATTTAATATGAAATCGGATCTCATGTGTTGGGAATCGAAGGCGATTAGCTTTCCAAAACTTTCTGCCTAACATGCAGCTGTTCTGACAGAATATGATAACATGAGGACAAATTTTGAATGCTGCTAATAAGGGCGCAAAGACTCCGCTTAACGATTTCACTTCGTTGCAGATAGACCTGCATAAAGTAGTAGTGCGCGACGCGGTCATTGTGGGAGAATGCAAATATACGCGCAATTCACCATTTATACATGACAAGTTGACTGATGTTGCAATTGCCTTTTAGATGACAACAGGCGTCTGCCTCACTGGATTCAGGAAGAGTGTTCTCAAGGTGTCGATGGGAAAGAATAGTATTGTGTATGTACTGGTCACATCGAAGCAACGTACAATCAATACAGATGGAGGCTAGTTTTTCTTGGTTAGCAGACACTGACGTACGTTGCACACAGGACAAATTAATAATGTAGTCTCCCTGACTTGCAAATCTTATGTTAGAAGGCTCATTTTTGCCACCTCGCGAAGTTTAGACCAGAGGCGAGATTGACCATCATTCTACTGATATACCATGAAGATGCGACCAACCGTTTGAAAGTAAGCTCACCATTCCAGGTCTACGAGTAGACCAGAATCAGTCGTGACATATCTATGATACAATATTGCACAGAGGCGTTCAGCCTTCCATCATTAGGGGTGGCAGCACGTAATCCGCACAGTAGTCTCATTTGTTGACTGATTTAAAAATGGGTGGTTGCCAGCAGTTTAATGCCTGATAGGAACCCCGACTAAAAATGAAGCAACTTTCCAAAATCGCTCCCTCTATTCTTCAGTGATCAAATAGCATGGGGCAAATTATGCTAATAGAATTAGCCTGGTCAAGCGGTTTATTCACAAACCGCACAATCTTGCTCAAGATATATACATAATTCCAGGGTCTCTGTACAGCATGGGTGACTCCGTTTGACCTGTCGATAGCCTTGTTTGGTTCAACGGCTGAATCGAAGTGATACAGCATAACGACTGTGCTCGATACATCCACGGTGAAACGTAACGATTCAATAATTGGTGAAGGTGACTTGACCCTAGGTGTTACTACATTCGCGGAGTTGTGTGGTTAAGTGTTGCTCATATATGGCCCGTTCTGGACTAAAACGTCGATGGTTGTTTACCATCCTGTCGAAGTGTTGGATGACAGAAAACGTTGTATGACCTAATAGATCTCCAACAGATCGTGTCTCATCGGTCAGTGATCGACTACCTTTTCGATCATGATAGTTTCCTATGAACTCTACTGTGAGTTGACCAAAAGTTTGCCTATTCTCAATAACAGTTTGACAAGTGATAACTGATTGAAAACGGGCTGCAGATAAGACTGGGTATAACTTGCAAAAAATTTCCTATCGATATGAGAAGAGACGAAATTCTGACCTCGGATTACACTGTCGATGAAATATTGTACGAGTTATTCACGGTTTCATAATTCGAACGGTGTACGTGAAATTTTGAATAGACCAAATGGCATGATATCTGTGGTTTTAAGAAAAGCCACTCAGACGAATTGGTTCTGTTAAAATACGCAAACCATACTGATTACCGACGTTACGCGGATGTCAAGATGACTAGCTGTGATATATTGAGTATACAGAATACGAAAAATAAGCTTGTTGGACAGTGTTGTATGGTGTGTGATAACTTGCATATGGGTGACTCTTTTGAAATTGGGCTACCATGTGAACAGGCTAAGCGACCACGTTTTTCCAGACGTCATCATCCGGAGTCTACGAAATGGAGGACATGTTGGAGAAAATTGAAGTTGATTACCACGGTTTAGACGTCAGTGGTTGGGGGGTAACTCTGCGGAAATGTCCACAGCGACTTCAGTTGATTATGCGTGAACATCTGCGACATACTGTAGCAAAAAGGCGTCCACTAAAGCGTAATCTTTATTGTCCAACACGCTAATCATGCTTCGCGCGCGCTCGCGTTTATAAGTCAATTCCGGCCCATAACGTCCCCGATCTTCACTCGCATGTCGTGTGCAATTCAACCTGGTTTATGTGTGTCCGATGCCTTCCATCAGGGCGCTTTTCGCCTGCCATAACTCGTCCGCTGGGCAGATCTCGTTGAGCAATGGCTTGTCCCGTTGTTCTTGCTGTTCAAATTCCATCCACTATGGCTCCTGACTGTACTCTACGACCACGTCGAGATATTCCGCAGGATGTTAGAATACTCGTGCCCTCGATTTGACTGTCGATCCCATTTTGCTCGCCATTCCTCGCCCGTTGGTCCGATCCAGCTGAACGATGGCTCATTCGGCCGCCCATGCTGTCCCCGACCCGCCTGCTGTGGGCTCTTCGACGTATCTTATCGCCTTGTCGATGTATTTCGTTGAGAGTTAGAGCACCCGCATCTCCGGCTTGATAGTCCACCACAATACGTTGATGAGACTCTCGGTTTGTGACGATGGCAAATGCAGCGTCCGAACAATTCACTTTTGATTTCATAATACGGGGCCAAGTAGCCTAATTCTGAGAGCACCGGCATTACAGGATGTTTTCATTCGGGCCGCTCTCGGTGGGTTGCCTTACTCACCATATGCTACTTGAATGACTTGATCAGTGTTCACCTGGTGCCCGCTTTCCACCAGATGGTTGAGCATAACAGTGTTGACCGGTCGTGTTTCCCTGTGCCCCAGCGACAGTGAGTGATGTTGTCTGACTCGTTTTGCAAGTCGTCTTGATATTCGACTAGTATAACCTGCTCCACAGAAACAACTGAATGAGCAGATCGTTTCTCGAACATGTTCGAGCAGTTTCACCAGCCATTTCGTCGTTAAGTGGTAAGACAAATTCATCATATCAACTACTGGACGAACCGGTACACCAGTTTTGTGGACACTTGGTGGCCCGTAGAGAAGAGTTATAGTAGAAAAGTGTGGTTGAAGTTGCTCAGTGTAATTGCTTCTATTCGAGATGACAATTCCAGATCCTTAAATGGGTCTGCTGAGGAAATATTTGGGTTCTGCTGAAGCTTCTTCAATGAGTCCTCGTGCTCCTTGGTCAAGGGCCCTTTCTCTCAAGGTATGCTTACAGCATAGCTGGCAGCAATTAACAAGTGTAGATTTAAGCAAGTCAAGTGTAGGGTTAAGGATTCTAATCAGCCCAACAATCAATGTATAGTTTCACAGATCATCAGGCAGCTCCAGAACTACTCACTGGTGATTTTTACGGGCCGATATAACGTGGTGGGATTGGATTGGCCCGTCCGAGATTGCCCCTGCTAAGGTGTCACGATTCTGACCAGACATACGGTGTATTAATTCTGTTCGAGTGAGTTACGCGAGCAAACTGAGTATGAGTTAATTTGTTGATGTTGATACTGACCCGTTACCTATGACCTACTAATCCACAGATAGACCACACAGTAAATCGAGCATATCAAACAGTTGGGTAATTGTGAGGGCAACGATTTTCACGGATTCACTTTGCCCGGGGCTCGGAAGAGCGAGCAAGAGAATAGCCTGACCGAGTGGATGACAAAGTACGGAGCGATACAGTGGTCGTGTGGTTGACACCACGTGATGGCTTGAGCGGCAGTGTTTGTCCATCTAGGCAACAAGAACACAGAGAGTGGCGGCCGTTCGTTTGATTCGAGCACACCGTACGTCATCTAATGACGGGAAAAACAGCATCCGTGGCGTAGCTTCAAACATGTTTGCACGTGCAATCCGGAAGGTGTGGAAGTAGTCAGACGAACCAACAAGAACAAATGTTTGACTAATTCCGAATACAACAATCGCCCATCCAGAAACCACAGAGTCAGCAGCGTACCGGATTGATCACCGTCGATTCATTGCAGATCATGTAGCGTACAAATCTCTGGGATTCACCTTGAGTAGATATTACGTCCATCTACGATCACCGTGACTGGGTGCTGAGTATTTGTTCCGCTGTGTTGCTGTTTCGCTGCAATTCAGATTGTAAGGCTGAATTTTCTCGGAGAATTTTCTCCATCCTTGACAAAAACCATAGATGGACTCTGAATATTCTTCCGACGAACGTTGAGTGACGCACGTATGACCAACGACGCCAAATATCAGGACCAAGTCAAATCGCTGGAAAGTGGTACTATTGGCATAAAAAATGAAGCCAATTACAAGAAACAAACTTCAATTCCTGATAAGTGGTCGGGGACTTGGTTTGTTTTCACGTTGACCATCACTCATATTTGATCGCAACCTTCGCATTCAGA
>QNGE01003063.1:70887-94904 GCA_008508345.1 Paragonimus westermani | reverse complement strand
GTGATGGTCAACTTAAAAATAAACCAAATCCCCGACTACCCACCAGTATTTTGATATCGTCAACAAGCAGAAAGGGTTTGCCATGTTTAATGACATCGCATAGTCCTTTATATGCATTAAGATAAACAACGTTCTTAAAACGCATCTCTGAATCACCTCACTGGTTCTTGTGTTCAGCAACGCTCGCCTATTTTGACTGTTCGAGTGCGGACCTCAAGATATGACAAAAGCCAACTATGCCGAAAGTTGCTATTTTGATCAAGAGACGATTACCAGGCACAAGACCAAAAGTTTTTTGTGTGTCTAACAGTATGACAATTACCGCACTTCCTGCGTCGACAGACATCGAAATATGGTTTACCAGTTCTAACTGACATGCCACGCAAGAGCGCTTACTGAGGAAACCGTTGTGTGAAACGTTTGTGAGGTTCTGTAACCTTAAAAACCCAACAATGTGCATTTTTATCATCCTTTCAAACATTCTCGAACAGAATGACGTATGGTTGATGAGATAATAGTTACTAACTTTTTGTCTCAGACCACTGTTTTGGCGAGGCATACTGATTGGATGTGCTGGGTAAAAGTGATGGGATGGGCAAATTAAGTAAAACGGTGGGTATATCCTCATCTCCTTGCTTGATAACCATTGGTGTAATACAATGAAGTCCAGGATAGATTGAGGGCTCATTGGTAGGTAGCTGTAAGCGAATACTCCGAACATTGATCAGAAGATTACTCGACAATTTCTGTTTTTGAAGGAGTAATAACAGGTAATAAAGTGTGTTCTTTGCTAAACAAAGTAAAATATGAGTTGAAGGTTCCGCATATTGCAACAGGGTCATCGACAACCATTTTCACTTGACAGTATTAACTTTCATATCAGGGCCCCTCATGGCGTTTCTCCATCACATCAGTTGCATTAGTTTCATGCATCTCTGCTCGATAGAGACCGCGGGTTCCTCTTCGTTTTTATAACGCAGTCGCGTTTGACGTTCTGTATTCAAACATTTTGCTCAGCCGCTTCACCAGGGAGAAATCTAGTATTCTTCTGTACCTCCAGTCACTTCTGCAATAAGGATTTTACCTCGTATATACCATTCGACGCGTTTTGACTCTATGGAGCTCAGAACGTCGGTAGAGAAAGTCAACTGTTTGATAAATTCCTCAGAAGCTATGTTTGGGTCTGATGTGAGAAAGGTATTCCAATTTAAGAATCTTAGTAGGGGGAGAAGGCATTCCAATCAACGAATGTGATCGGACAGTAGATTTTAACTGTCGGCTGGGTAGCCGTATTGAGATGAAACAGACATTTGACAATATTGTCCCATGTAGCACATTGCCCGCGGGGATATGCCGGTATCCGGTGAGTTCTGGCGGGCAGCGAGTAAACTTTTAAGAACAGGCTGGCTGGAAAGTCTATCTGAATGCGAACGCTGCGAAAACGCTGCGATCAAATGTGAGTGTTGGTCAACTTGAAAACAAGTATCTCGTTAAATCATTATTCCAAATAAAAAAGTTTGTCCACTTCACTTCCAAATCTGCATTATTCTTTTCAGCAATTTAGGTGACATTTATTCAAACGAATTCTCAAATCAGGACATCTTTGGTGACTAGTCTGTCGGGCTGGCTGAGTTAGGTGTCATGGGAGTTAGACGAGTTTGTTCTTGCTCAAAAGTACGGAAGCGATTGACCTGTGTTGTACATTCCGGCGTGACAGTTACGAAAACTGCTTTCAAACAGTTGCTTTAATTTCGCTCTATTTCAGTATTTACAGAGGTATGGAATTCTAAACACACCCACAAAACTTGTATTATTACGGTTCATGTTCGAATTTCGTACAAGTTCGAGAGGGCATATTGAGGTTATTCTATACGGACAAGCAATTGTCTGTAAGGTTATTGTAATTCCTAGAAGAAATAGTGTGAGACTGTTATGCTTCACTTCTGCTCTGTCTCGATTATTTACCGAGAAAAGCTGCTTCTTACTCACCGTTGCGAATTTTCTGTCACCAAATTTTCCTCTGTTCCTTTGTCTACTACGATTTTTGTTGGACCATATGAAGAAAATCCGGTTGGTAGTGAAGCACATATGACTGTAGTGAGGAACAGATTCAGTGGCAGAATATGTAGACGTGCTTAATGGATAACGATGTAAGGAGACAGAATATAATCTTTCCCACTTTTCTGAATTTCTTCTAAAAATTAGTTAAGGGATGTTGAGAAACTTCGGACGTATTGAAAATGAATAACGAAGTTGATTTCAATGGAACCATCGAATTTGGAAGGGCCAAGAATGCGTTGATCGCGAATTTTTTCCACTGCCCACGCGGGGCCGGCGCATGCCCCGCACCATTTTGCTAATTGGAGTGGTCATTCTGTGGAAATTGTTGAAGAACGAATATCCCAACAGACGAGATGCCTGTGGTGAATATAAGGTCTAATATCTGTCTGTCTGGTGGATGTTGGGGCGTTATTTCCGTCCATTCCGTTGAATGCGTGAAGGAAATTCGGCTTGCTTTTCTGGAGCTAAGAATGAGGTCCGGGGGGATATTAGGTATGTTAAAGCCACCACCTGCTAGTTCGTGTTCGTAAGACACGTCTGACACATGATTCATTATCTCTAAAAGGCCAGTCAAGTGCTTGCTGGTAGAATTAGGCGGTCCGTAGATGCATCCTGTAGGTAGCTCGCGAGAACCTACAGAGACCACTGACTACAACGAGTCCTTGAGTTTATAAAGATTAAACTCATCAAGTGTTACTGTACGAAAATGTTCTTTTAGATAAATAATGCATCTATCATTTCATTTTGTAACACAAACCCTACGAAACTTGATATTCTACGATCTTAAACTGACAGCCTGGTATATCAAAGGTGCATGCTTTCTCAGTCACGAGAATGGTATAGGGGTAGACTAAAAGACAAAAAAATTAAAATTGTGCATCTTACTTACCAACCATCTCACGTTCATGGACAATAAATTAATGAAAATCTTTTGTTTGGTACAGTATTTAAAATGCTGAAAACTTGACGACAGATGATGCAGTGGGTTGCAAAATATCACATGGAAAGGCCTGGTATGTGGAATGTACCAATTTTTCGCTCACATTCTAGGGGAAGTCATAAAGGTTTGATTCCACGATAGAAAGTACTGGATAAGTGCCATTATGGTGAGATGGCTGAGTGGGACATGAGGAAGAGGGCCAGGTTGTGATAGACTAAATATCGTGGAGTACACTAAAGAAAGGACACTTATGTTAGTAACACAGTCAGGTGGTGACGTACTTACGGGATAAACGTATTAAGAATTTGGAAAACTTCTGACCTACTCTTACTCTGTAAATCCAAAATGTTATTATCTAGTGAACACCGTGCACGTCTTACTGATGGTTTAGAGCCTTGTCCAGGTGTTTTGGATCTGCCATTGCCATTTGTAGTTACCCCGTGTAATGAAGGGCAATGCCCACAGCAAAAAATAGATAACTATGCTCGTTCAGCCTCGTCATTATCAGTGGGATTTGGGCTACTGCTTCCAGTGCTCTGAGTAACTTTGCGTGTCTTACTTCTATGACTCTTTCCAGTTAACACTTAGGTTGAAGGAGGGAGTCGCTGAGGACTAGGGGATGTATTTTTAGCGTTGACCTTGGGTTTCACTACGGAAACTTGAATGAGCCTGGCACCAACAGAGTTGGGCGTGATTTACTTTCCAGCATCCGTCTGGACAGCCAACGTAATGGCGTTGCCTGTTATAACTTGCTGGCTTAGAGAATTCGTGGAACAGCCGAGATCGACAGTCAAATCAATAAGATCACTCACTGTGTTACGAGTTCTCCCTTACCCAGGAAATATTGGTTCGTAACATTTCCCCTTGAATTGGCATTCTGTCACCAAACACTTTTATGGACTTGAAATTTGTACATGCCTGATTTGCTCCCTCTTCCTGGTGTATTCGTTCGCTACAAGCCCGCTTGTGAACTGCAGCAACGCTGGACAGCGTTTTTCGTGTACTTTCTTGCGAAGTCTCAGACATTTGCACTCTTGTTCCCTCATCACACTGGCTTTGAGTAAGACTCTTTCCACAAACAACAAGGGTGTTCTATCAGGTACGTTGAGCAGCACCTACTTACTTGCATTTCCTTAACTACTACATCAACATATGCCCTACAGGCTGCGAGATCTTTATGACTAGAAGTCGTCTGATGGTGGATGTTATATGAAGCACTCAGAATGCTAACTATCAGACCTAGCTGGTATAAACGTTTGGCAAGCTCCTCGTACTTACTGTGTAGTTTCGCCACTCCAGCATCTAAGTCCGTTATTCTTCTAATTTTGTCTGCGGTTAGATCGGCGATGGGGACTGAGCGTAATATGGTGTTGATACTCCCACGTAATATGCCAAGAGTTGCTGTTGAGACTACCATTTTAGCAGTGCCTTTGGTCTATTTAACAATAGCAGGACTGGAGTAGGTTTTGGTCGTGTTGTCTGAAGATTTCACGCCTTTCTTTGCAGCCATTACGCCCTTTATGTGCGAGAACGACAGCTTGTCCACTGGCAATTTTTTTGGGAATATTTGACTTGGTAAGCATTACGGTATGATATCCCTTTTTCATTAAAAAAAATTATGTTCAAAAAGTCTCAAAGCAATTAACTATTATAAAAATTTAGTGAACATTATGCTAATTCGAACGACTAAATGGTATAAAACAGATACACACTACCACGCAACAGCAGGTGAGCTTTTCCGAAACACACACCTTAAGTTTTTGTGTGCTCAGCATAGCCGGTGAGTCCGGCCCTGGTAACACCGTTAATGTTAATACAACGCCCTCCCTCTCCCACGGCCGGCAAAATCCGTTCCGGATTAGATTGTCACAGTGACCAAACCCAGAGGAAGTATGCGCATAAACGTTGATACAAGCAGTTTTTGTGCAACATTTGTGGTTCCACTCACACACCGCAGACTCAGTATGAAACTGAAAGAAATAAGACCACGTTGCGTGTGAGTTGGGGTCTTTGTGGACAGGTTGACTACTTGTGGTTAGTCACGGGGTAGGCTGGTGCAAAATTGAAACAAATATCTCTTGGAACTAGTAACAGAGATGCTAACAGTAGAATCAGTGTGGAGTGAAAATATAAAGGAAAATAGGATCAACATCAATTAGTGGTTGATGTTTATATAATTGCCGTCTGAAGATGATGAGAAAGAAGAATGTTTAAATTTGGGTAGGAAAGCAAACGAAGCATTTATCATCCATTGCAGCAACAGAACTGAAGAAAGGGAGACATGGATGACCAACCCGATCAACGGTTTTAAAAAACGGTGTACGTTTTATCAAACGACGATAGTTGATAGCTGATAGGAGACGAATGAATATATGTATGTTAGATATGACTCAATTACGCCTGATGTGTCCTCAATTGCAGTGTACCAAGAGTGCGTTGTTGACTGGCCAATCCGGAGCGGTCAACGCATTTGCGGGAGCATTCATTGCAACGTCTGTAACAGGGTTGCGGTTAGGTATGTGACCTACTCTCCTTCAGGTTGGGCTCAACGAGGTCGAAACAACTGTATACCACTTTTTGGTGGTCACCGGGACGTACTGTTTACAAACACGTGTGGTGTATTTAAAAAGTGCTACGAAAATCAAGAGCTTTCCGGCAATTTTTTAAAAAGATTGCACATTCCGGACTCTAGTGACACCGCAGTGGAGCTCAAAACAGTTATTGCAAGGTGGTCGGTGTAAAGAGTGTTTCACGGGAACGGAGAAATAAACCATTCGCTGACCACGCTGGAGGTCAACCAGGTTTGCGGCCTGACAGTATCCAGGCGATGACAATGAGTCCCTTGTTGGCATTGCAAATCATTCCAACCCTACTCATCAATCACATGTTATAGAAGTCTGTCATACAAGATGATGGACAAAAGGCCAAAATAGTACACGTCCATAAATCCAGAAGATCGCTGATCCAGAAATCAATCAACCGGTAAACTCGACCTCATTAATTTTGAAACTGTAAGGGAGGACTATTGTGAGTGCTATTAAAAATGCTTTTAACGGATACTGCCGCCCCATGCGCCAACATGGAATTCCCAGTCAAAAGGCTTGTCTCACTGGCTTGGTTAGCTTTTCCGGTGTCATTAGAGAAAGGTGGGATTAGAGCGCAAGAATCAAGGTGTGACGTTTAGACTTTGAAATAACGCTCAACTCAGTGAATCAATACTTGCCACTACTCAAGGTGGACATCTCAAGACCAGTGGGTTAGACGTGAAACTTCCTGAGAAACCAAGATTTCCACATGTAAAGTGCACCCGAAATTTTCAGCCGGGATAATACGCCTAGAGCTGCGTATTATAATTAACTGTTGGGATCCATGCTGTCTTTGATTTTTATCAGCAATGCCATCAGGAACTTGTGGTGTTTCTGTCAACTCTTCAAAGGTGATGTTGAAATCCTATTCCTCAGCAGCTAAAAGCAGCCCATACATGCAACAACGGTAGAATAAACATGTGACTGCAGAAAAGCATAAATTATACCCTGGTATTTATAAGCGGCAGAGTCAGTTTTGAGGCGCGACCAATCGGAATGCAGTCTGAATCTTAGCACCAGCGTGGGTTACACAGACAAACATGAGGTGCACGCAACACCACCTTCCTCTTAGCCCGAAAATCGGTCAGTGTGGCAAGTGGTCTGCCGTTTGACGTGCTGATCAACGTCGTTGTGTTGATGTGTCAGAGGTCACACAGCCTAGACGTGGTATTTTGTGTGACCGTTTGCATCAATGATGAGTAGATCTGTCTGGCGTTGACTGCCAGGCCGGTTGAAAGCTGGTATTCTGATTGTGTCGACTAGTAGACATGACCACGTTCCGAGTGATCAGAATCTTTAGTTTCTTTTTCAATTTGACCATCACTCACATTTGATCGCAGCGTTCGCATTCAGATAGACTTTCCAGCCAGCCTCTTTCGAAAAGAAGCACTAGACTCGAGTTTCGCTCTCATTAGAGCTCATCAGTAGTGCATATCTTTCCCGAGTCTAGTGCTTCTTTTCGAAAGAGGCTGGCTGGAAAGTCTATCTGAATGCGAAGGCTGTGATCAAATGAGAGTGATGGTCAACTTGAAAGTAAACCAAATCTCCGACTACCCATCGGGTTTGAATGTGCAGCACCCTATCTGCTTCCGTAACAGCTGTTCAAAAATTAGCTCTAATGGCGTTTCGTTAACCGCTGTTTGGTTCGAGTTTGTGAGTCATTATGGCTTTTATCAATGGAACTTGCCATGACATGCTGAAAAGCCGCGCCGTTTGCATGTTCTTCCTCAGTGGGCGTTCCATACGTTCCTCTAATTTAAACTAGATTGCAAGGTAGCACTGTAGCAAGCATCTTTTATTGAATCTGGAGAGAGCGGTCGAATTCGTGACTTATAAATCGTCCTTCGGTATTCGTCATGATTTCTTCGGAAAGCCGGAAGCGGATGAACAAACGTCCCTGGCATCGTGTGATATCAGTGGCAGACAGCCGGCCACAGAGCTAGAAGTTCAGCCGGCTGTTTTAAAACTAAAAGACGTGGCGACCATATCAGAAATGAATGAGCCCATGATGTCAGTGGTAAGGTTGGATCAGACCTTATCAGTTAATGTGTAAATTGTGTTGTTATGTTAAGTGGCTTAGGGATGAAGCAGTTGTTTGCGGACTGCTCTGTTGTCATTGATACCCTGTTCCACCAGAAGGGTTAGTTTATTCTGTCCTTTGTTCAAACTGCTCCGAAGCAACCCTCACGTGTGCATGCTATGATCCGAACAGTAAGTACAAGTTGCGTCGCAAGCATATTCCCTTGCTTCAAACATACATCCGCATACATTAGCTCATGCAGCAATATGTAAAATGTCCGTACCTCATTCGATAATTTGTCATTGATAGGTTAGTGCTGAAGGTGAAACTGATTCATCACACAATCACGAGTAAAGCCGTCATACACACGCCGACACACCAAATGTGATATTAGCGTTTTGTAGTAAATTAACGTTCTCAACTTAGCGCGAATAGGTAAGGCGGTACTTGTAGGGTAATTCTTCCGTCAGAGGGAATTCAGCATTTTGTGGAGTCCGAAAGGGACCTCACTACATACCCAGGTTCATGTCACTCCCATTTTCCGACTGATGCTCCTGTGTTCTGACTGCTAGTAAGTGCTAAAAAAATGAATACAGGAATCATAAACTGTGCCTCTCCTTCTTCCCTGCGGTCGGTTACATCCAACGGAGTTTGTGGACGTCCGTAAGTGGCTTAAATCTTTCAGTACGGACGGAAATTCACACAAAAATCATAGTTCAATAACCTCGCATACCGGAGGTTTATTCTCAGCGGCCCGACTCTGTTCGTTCCTGTTCGTCGTAAGGTTATGGGCGCGGCGTGATCTGTTCGAGGTGTGCACAGTCGTCCGAGCAAGAAAATATGCGTAGTCTTTCCTCCGTCAGCCAGGTACGAAAGTTCTGCTGGTGAAAACTTCTGAGAACCGTATATGATGACCTTTTTATGATCCCCTTTAAACTAACGTTTGAGGCGTCTGTAGAAACAAACGTGGGGAATATCTCGTCAAAATGGCCATAACAGAAGACGAGAGCACTTAGTCGCGAACGCGGAATATTGTACTGATTTCCGTCCAAAGAGGATCGTCTCCCGTGCTGAACAACTTATCTGTTCCAACAAAGTGGGGAAGTCAGTTAGATGGCACAGACTGTACAAACAACCAAATTGGAATAACGTAATTTCTGATGAACTGTTTGGAACACAGGCCTCCGTAACGGTATGATTGTTTTCAAACTCTAATCGGATCTCATCGGTAGATATGGTGTGTCCCCAAAATTCGAAATTCAGCAACGTCAAAATTGCACTTTGTAAGGTTTAATCCAAAATCAAGTTTTTCAACCGCCGCAACACCGCATGTGGGTGAAAGTAACGCTGTTCATTAGTGCAGCCAGATACATAGATTTCATTTATATCGGTCACTTTTCCAGAGGATCAGCTGGTTAGTGGCATATGAGCTTTTATCAGACAGCCGACACTGGACTAGGACCCATCGGCTAAACTTTGTACTGAAAATGTGTGTCGACCGTTGAGATGGCTGTGGGACATCTGAAGTCCGATGTTATTTGAGTGTGGGGGAATGCTTGCCTCAAATCCAACCTTTGGAAGGAACGGTCCAGAAAACATGCCGACTCTGGCAAGAGTTGGCAAGGAGTCGGATCCAAGTAGGTGTGCAACGAAACTCAGGGTCAGTTTAACTCTGGCCAGAGTCACTTTGGAGCACGTCAGTTGCTTCTACAAGTCAAAATGCACGCTGACAGCAACTCCCTTTCGTACCTGGTTATTTATTTCGATTACGAAGGCGGTTCGAACCTTATACAAGCCAAGACTAAGGGGTTGCTAAAATTACCCGGTAATTTCCACCAACTACTCTGGCAACCGCTGTTTCTTAGTGAGAAATCTTATTTGATACAAACTGCCAAGCTGACTCAGCGCGATCATTGTTACCCCCTGTGCATCCAGTTCGAACGCTTTCAAGTGGTCTTGTGTGGACTGGCATAGAGATTAACGAGGGTTGCTCTGGGGCACCAAAGCTAGTGTGATTTCTTATGTCTTACAAAATGTGGCGGTTTGAACAAAGGCCAGCACATATTAGCGCCGCGCATCTGAGTGTGACAGGCGACAGACACCTCGCAGCCCTCAGTAAATTCAGCAACCTAGTACATCTGAGAAAGGTGATTCGTATTTTCGACAACTGTAAAATGGACCAGCAGTTTTCCGAATGATTTCGAAAAATGAGTAAATAAATATTTTACTGGAAGCAGTGCGAGAGTTATTGCAAATCCATCGTCATGATGTACACACACGTGTTTGCAAATTTTGTCGACACTACGCTTGAAAATTGTAACAGTTGAAATTGATTTCTTGTGGAATTTGTGAGGAATGGAAGAACAAAGTCCGCGGTCATAAAACTCCTGTCAGGTAGAGAAGACCAACAGTGAACCTCATTTGACTAGCGGTTATCACTTGAACAGGGTTGTTTGTTGATAACAACAACATACTTACAGGATTCGTTGCAAGGTCGGCATTACGCATGAAAATTTGTTGGTGGATAGCGCATCTAATAGACAAGAAAGTGATGTTCGGTAGCGTACTTGAATCTCCTATCTTTGTGGAGATCAGGCGTCTGCGTTCAAAGTTTCTCACCCGTACTTCCGATGGCTGGCTCTTTTACAAGCCGTTGCACTTGAGATACATAAATCTTTCAAGCGGAAAAGACCAAAACGTGTAACGGGGAGAGTTGTTGAACATCGCCACACATATGAGATAAGCAGGCACACTATACACAACTTTGTCATTGTCGTGCAAAAAAGCAAACTGATAAGCAAACTTCACTATGAGGTAACCAACATTGTAAATAAGCGATGGATATGAAGGATGAGAAAGAACTTCTAGGGATTAGAATGGGTTGGGAGAGTTTTTATAGAAGTCGTTTGGTGATAACTTTTTTGAATAACCGTTCCCAAATACAATGGAAATCGCCCACACTCGGTGGCCCTCCACCTCTGAGACCAAACAAAGGAACAACATATTCCGGGAAGGCCTAACATGAAATATTCGATAAAACGGACAAGTTGACATCTGTGTTCTTCCGTGTACTTGCTTGAATGAGAACGCCAAATCGGAATGAAGCGCTCAACAACGCTGAGTAATAGCAGGTGCGTGAAACCAGTGGAGAATTTTTCTATCATTCAATAGAAAGCTCAATAAGAGTTAAACCGACATGTTGTCCGTCATAAAACTACCTTCAAAAATTTGAATCCATCCTTGGTTCTTTCACAGATACAGGGAAGTGCACTGTTTCACCTTCATAGTACACGGATCTCTCCGCGTGCCTGTCGCAACCTTAGTGACCGACGTAACTTCTGGCTTTATGCAAGAACCATTGAGTAGGTGTGTGACAGGTAATGGAGCGGAGCGGAGCGAAAACTGTTACTCTGAGCGCTTCCAATCAAACTTTATCCGTCAAAATGATTTGGTTTCTGTGCCAAACTCGCATAAATATTTATATAAGTCTAAGGTCCCGGATGACCACTGTCACAATAAGAACTAATCACAAACGGCCGAATAACGTTGGCAAATACTGGTCACATACTAGTGCCCGAATGATGAAAAACAGGCAGCCCATCGACCTTAACTCGCACAGTCAAGCGGTCACAGTCTCTGAGCTTATGCTCTCCACGTACATTGTGTAGGCGGCTGTGAAGTCCTTTGTGCACGTACAAGCCCTTGAAAAGTGTTTTCTTGAAGCACGTTCTTCGAGTGTTACGAAGTGTCTGAAAGCAACTCAGAAATCAGAAGCCTCAACAAGTGAAAATGGCTTTGGATCAATGACCCGAGGGACTTAGTGTGAACAGATAATAAACTCACTGGTTCAGAAATAAATATGGCTGTTACTACAGTAGTCCCTGGAAAAATTGTATGACATACTGCACATCTCGTTCATATGAACCATACAAATCACGCTTCGTCTGAACGGATGGGTTTTGACACAGCACGTTCTACACCACTCGATCACCTTCGTAATTTTCAATCTAAAATGTAAATAAAGAAGTTAGGCCCTGCCAGGTTTCATTAATGGATTATCTCCACTCCTCGAGGTCGTAGGTGAAGTATCGAAGAGAATATCCACAATGTTGATGCCAAGTCTCACGTCCCCGGATTGTTCGACGACGGATAGCTGTACGACGGTAGAACCTCCGGGCAGAACTCATGATGCATCGAGAATGTAGTAACTACGAGGCTTTGGTGAGTATGGAGGCCAACAAATTCACCATCAAACCAGTGCTGAAAAATAACCGTAACATTCAGGATGAAAAAATTGGCGATTTCAACATTTGGTTAACGAAATGGTAAAAGTTTGTTATACCACGCTTACCTTTGAATTATTGCGACGTTATTGTCTACAATTACCCGCAGTAAATCATAGAATCATCCACGCAAAAATCAACCAACATAGAAGCAAGTGACAACCAAATGTCGCAGAGCTATCGAACTAGCCTGGGTGGAAAAATTTACACATGAATGGTAACCAATTATCCCGAGGTCCGGTATAACCGCTGAAGTCAGAAATACTGTCCTTTGGTCATACATAATTAATGCCTAAAAGTAAAATTAGTTCCACGAAAATGCTCCTTTCGTTGAAATTTCTAACCTTCCCTCTATCGGTGGAATGGAAAAGACAGCCCGATACATGACTAACTTCTGACCAACTTGAACGAGTCAGTCTACAGTTGGCTGGGGTGCACCAACCAGCTTGAACAGTAGCTCACTGGCCAATAAGATTATGAGTTTGCCCACGGCCGTCTGTCTGTTCACCATCTTCGAGTCACCGTATATTCGTGGCTTATCATTTTTGCTACCATGACCATACATGAACCAACGTGATACCATCGACTAATTCTAACAAGTCTTTCAAAATCACCTCTTCTACGGCGCCAGTTACTGATTTTAGCTTGGCGAGAGGATTCGAGCGCGGATGCTACGGAGGATGTTTGTGCCTCCTTTACTAGGTGTATCCGGTTGGCAGCAAGCGGTATTCGATCGATAGCTTCTTTGAACAAGTTTGTGTATGTGTTCGTTAACTGCCATTATCCCCATGCGATTATTGTGGAGGACTCTCCCACAAAGTTTCACTCCAGGTACGGTGGGTTACCCAAGCAGCAATAATTCAGAAAACAGCTAACAGCGCAATACAATGTTTATTGCCACGACGGAGAAGAAAATCAATGGCACGGCCAGAAGACGTTCTGCGTGTAGCGCGTGTAACGGAAAAGTGGGGAAATTCCAGAAAGCGGAAAAAGGACATACCAATGAGATAAACAAACATGCCGCTATCGGAAGTGTCAAAATTCACAACAAAATACCAACAAAAGTTAAGCCATCCTAAAAGGTCGCTACAGAGCTCCCCCAGAAGGCCTCTAAGGCAAACGGGGGCCGTTGTTACACAATATGCGTGCAATAATAGTGTAACTAAAATGTATTGTCCACTGCTAGGCAAATGTCCAATTGGTAAGAAACATAGGGGAATAACAAAGATAATAGTCCATAAGAAGGTCGGTCGCGAACTGAAGGTGCGCTGATCGAAACCGTTATTTAGACTATCTAAATTATTTAGTCTTCAGTGCATCTATCGCAGCGGGCTACCCAACCCCAAAAAAATCACGAGTGAGAAAAAAGGGGAGGTAGGTTTACCCAGTGTTGAACGATAGCCTTCTGGATTTGCCTCTCCGTTGCACCAAGTCCATGTAATCTGAAACTAAACAGACGGTGAAATGCCTGTACCAGGTAGAGAAGATAAGCTCAACGTGTTGACAAACCGTTCACCAACGATGTCACTGAAGACCTGATACTTTCCAATTCCTTGACCTTTGCTTTGCGCCAATGTAGCCACGATTACACTCAAAGGGAACTCGGAAAAATGTGTTGGTGTATGCGAAGGAAAAAAATTGACATCCTTAAAATAACAGGACAGTTGTTACAAAAAACGTGTTAAATATAGAAAACACTAACGTAATCAGCAAACCTTACAGGCCTTCTGACGCATCTACCATGTCGGTTATGCAGTGGAGGGGAAGGTGCATGGTTGATGTCCGATGTGTTTGGTGTATGTTCGGGACGGGACGGCGTGTAGCGACTATAATAAATGATATTCTGATAGTCGCTTTCATCTGTACATTTTCTATGATTTTCGTCTTGTACCTACTTTTGTTTTAGTCAAGCTACCCATTTTGTAACATCCGGCCCGGGGCTAACACACAACTCGCTCCGTGCCTCGCTAGCTTGATGTGTATCTCTGTACTCTCTATTTTCCAGAGTCGGTAATAATTTACGAAGTCAACGCGCTGAGACTTGTCTTTTCACTGTCAATCGATTGTCGATAGTGATAACTGACAGGGTTTTATTTTGTTGGATCAGTTCCAACAGGCGAAACTGCAGGTGTGGGTGATACACTGGTTTTATCTTCCTCGAGAAAGGCTGGTTTGACTCGATCGATCTAAACGACTTCACGCTTATCAACACGCTCGACAGTAAAAGATTTTTCGTTGCGTTGCAACACACGGAAAGGACCTGTATATGGGGGCTGCAGAGGCCTGAGAGAGCCCTCTGCGTGTATGAAGACGTGAGAACAAGAAGAAAGCTTCTAGTGCAAACGCACGGATGAAGACCGCCCCCGTGGTTGAACTGGACGTAACTGTCGCATGTGATTCTCTAAGCGTGCCACGTACTTTCCATAATCGACAGGTTTCGCTGTGAATGGAGACACTAACTCGTGGGGTAGACGAAGCGTACAACCGTAGACGAGCTGAGCTGATGTGGCTTTCAAGTCCACCTTGACGGTGTTACGGAGCTCAAGGAGGACTAGGGGTAAGACCTCTTGTCAAGTTGGATTCGACTGAGCACAGAGGGCTGCTTTCGAATGACTATGGTAGCGTTCTACCATCCTGTCGGACTCTGGGTGATAGGCGGTAGTGCGGATGTATCTGCACCCAAGGGTATTCAAGAGATCTGTGAAAGATCCTTTAAAATGGAAACCACGGTCGGTAGTCACGACTGCAGGACAACCAAATCGCGCAAACCAACTCTCCAAAAATGCGTGAGCCACCGTTTCAGACGCGCAGTCAGGGAGTGGAATTGCCTCTGGCCACCTGATGAAGCGGTCGACACAATTCAGGAGGAAGGTAAAGCCGTTAGAAGGTGGTAAGGGTCCGACAAGGTCGACGTGCACGTGATGAAGACATGCGTCAGGTGCAGGAAAGACACTGACGGGGCTTTTGGTGTGCCTACGAACTTTGGAACGTTGACAGTGCGGACAGCAACGAGCCCAATTACGGACGTCGTGGTTTAGTTCAGGCCATGCAAAACGTTCAGTGATGACCTTCACGGAAGCACGTATGCCGGGGTGCGACAGGTTATGAAGTGCGTTAAACACTGCACGACGAAACTACAAGGGCACTACAGGTCTAGGTACGCTTTTGGAAACATCACACAGGATGAGGCCCTCCGAGGAAGTCAACGGAACGGACTGTATTTTAAGGGAGCTACTTTGACGAAGATGCTTTATCTCCAAATCGCCTACTTGATCAGCGGCCATGGCGTCCAAATATAGGGCAGTGGCCGCAGAATTGCTTACCTGATATACACGTGATTGAGCGGCAGCGACAGGATCGAGGACACCTGAAATATGACGTATATCTGTCGTAAACTGAGAAATGTAATCCAAGTGCCTGATTTCCCTGGGAGAATACCTGTCTGACGATGAGTTCAGTAAATACACCAATGGCTTATGATCAGTGTAGACCATGAATTGTCGGCCTTCAACCGCGTGCCAAAAATGGCGTACTGCGAGGTAAATTGCAATCACTGATAAACAGATTGGGAATAACACAACGTTTCGGGCAAGTTGTAATACTCTACGTTTCAACCACCTCGGGTGGCCTTCCTCAGGAGTGTTGTAATCGATTACAACAAATGGCATTCGCAGGAACTCGAACAGAAAAAATGAAGTAATCACAGCGGTCTTTGGTATATCTTCGGCCGCCACAAGAATTTGGTGATAGGCGCGGACTAAGTCGATCTTGCTGAAGATGTTTTTGCCCGCGAGGCAAGTCGTAAGATCGTGCATATGCGGAATAGGATACTTATCGGGGAGTGTAACTTTATTGAGTCCACGGTAGTCACCCCAAGGACGCCAGTATCCTGATTTTTTGGAACCAAATGCAACGGGGAGGCCCAAGAACTGTCGGAAGAGCGAATTATCCTGAGCTCGAGCATGTGTTCGAACTCTGGCCTAACGAGTTTGAGGTTCTCAGGAGCCAACCTGCGGGGCCTAGCCGATATGGGCGGACCTTTGGTTTTAATGTGATGTGTGACATTGGAGGTCGCAGCGGGTACGGCGTTTGATATCTGGACCAATTGTGGGAACGGTTTAAAAAGTTCCGTAAAAGACGGTGAGGCAGCTGGTGTTGCATAAAGCGGATTGACGGCTTCGACAGTCGTGCGATTGTCGTCGATGCTTAATCGAGTAACAGAATCTATTAGTTTCCAGCGTCGCGTATCGACTAAAAGGCCGAAATGCCGGAGGAAATCGATGCCGATGATGGCAAACGGTACGGCAGCAACGACGAAAATTCAACGGAAGTTTCGTCGGAGACCCAAATCTAACGTCAGCGAACGCTGACCAAAAGTCTGTATAGCAGTGCCATTGGCGGCACGGAGATGAGGAGCGCCTGACTGTGTCGCCCGGGAGGGGGTCTGTGGGACTACGTTAACCTGCGCTCCTGTGTCCACCAAGAATGCAGTCCCTGTGGAGAGGTTCTCAACGAACATAAGGCGACTTGGGGTGGATGTGCCGGAGACGTCGGTCGCCACTACGCGTCAGCGATCCGGTTTCCCTGAAGCGGGGAAGGGGAGGAGCAAGGCGTTGTACACTTGATAGCCTTAGCACCGTACCGCTCATGATACCAGTAGAAGCCTTTACGGGGCTGTGAGTTACGTCGACGTGGTGACGTGTTGGTGCGAAGACGTCGAATGGACCGATTTCGCAAATGACCAATCGTCACCTTATCTAAGTCCCTGCGAAAAGCGGCTACTTCCGCCATTAATGCCCTGACCCCTGTAAGGTCGGTTGAGTGTGAGCTTACAGGCTGTTCCGCGGCTGATGTGGTGTGAATGGCAGTTACCCTAAAACCATTGGAATTGCGCAGGACAGGTTGAAAGCACTCGACCACTTGATCGCCGATCTCGGCAGCTTCTGAGAACGATTGTGAGCGGGCTACGGACACAATAGCCCGGGCTGTCTCCGGCAGCCTCTGCATCCATAGCTCTCGTAGCAGTGACTCGTCCATGTGGGAGCCGCCGAAAAGCTGTTGCATTTCACAAAGCAGCGTAGAGGAGCGCTTGTCACCCAGCTGAAAACCACTGAAGAGCTTCTGCAAGCGGGTTTTCTCAGACGGGGTTACTCGCTTGATTACAGCTTCCTTAAGTGTGTCGTAGCGATGTTCCACAGGCTCAATAAGGAATACATCACGCAGTTGCATGGTGACTTCCTTCGGAAGCCTAGACACTAAGTGACTGAACTTCGCTGGATCAGACGCAATTCGGTTGTTGACGAACTCGGCCTCAAGATAGACAAACTACAGTAGCGGGTCCATCTCAATAAATAGGGGAACTGTAAAGGTAACCGCGCCGACAGTATGCGAATCGAGTGGCTTGGTATCTTCACTAGACATGGCAACGTCCGTTAGTTTGCAATACGTAAAAAACGGAGTAAACGTGCCACTAAATGAGAAAATTCAACCAGACCTAGTATTTCACCAATGACAATGTAGTCAATGAAAAAATTAACGTGATACCGTCAAAAAATATACTTCACAACAAGGAACTCACTCAACAAATGACGTGGAATTTTGTCGGGCTCACTAGTTTCTGGAGGACTCTCCCACAAAGTTTCACTCCAGGTACGGTGGGTTACCCAAGCAGCAATAATTCAGAAAACAGCTAACAGCGCAATACAATGTTTATTGCCACGACGGAGAAGAAAATCAATGGCACGGCCAGAAGACGTTCTGCGTGTAGCGCGTGTAACGGAAAAGTGGGGAAATTCCAGAAAGCGGAAAAAGGACATACCAATGAGATAAACAAACATGCCGCTATCGGAAGTGTCAAAATTCACAACAAAATACCAACAAAATTTAAGTTCTTTCAAGAGGTCGTTACATTAGCGAAGTGCTGCAACTTCTGGAGCCACCATTAAATTAGGACAAATTTGAGCTCAATTTGTTGAGATAGCCACATGCATCAACGAAACTCAACGTTGTTTCAGGGAATGGATTCATCACAGTGAATTCTCGATTTTGAACACACCAAGTGGAGTAGGTGTCAAACCTGTGGGTTGAGGGATATGTTGGGGAATCACCCAAATTCTTTCCATAGAAACCTGAAGAAATGATTACTATCGGAGAAGAGAACCCAACCTAATATCGGTTGTTGTCGTATACACAAATGGCCACCGTTCGGTTGTCCGATGAGGGATACTTGGGCTTCGGAAACCTGTGCCATTTTTTAGCAATGAGAGTAGAATTATTCATCTCGATTCGCCACCAGTGACGGTGAGTCGTCACCACGGGTGTCTTGACACGCTTGCGCTGCTCAACAGGATCCGCAACACCATCTGAACTATCCTCGTTTCCTTCAGCCCCTGCAATCATGTTTACAGCCTGACACACCTGTAAATGGCCTCAGAGAAACTTAGCGTCCTTGGGTCTTTGTGCCAGGATTAAATGATGCCACACCTTGAATGTTGTGTCAGGACCTGATGTTCTTCTCTAGTTAGGGATACTAGAGACGGTGCAACGTAGGTTCACGAGGTTCTTAGTAGTACCTGGGGAACGAAGGCCACCATAAATCAATTTTCTCCAGGAAGAACGTAAGGAGGGGCAACCCTGTAGAAGTCTTCAAGATCCCGAGCGGACTTTCCGAGACAAGTGAGCGACTGTTCATTTGCGGCGGGGATTCACCACTCAGAGGATATGAACAAAATATCGTGAAGGAAAAAGCTGGGAGTAGGATCCGGACCAAATGGGCAGTATTTACGGACCTGGGGTGATGGTGATTTGACCGAGACCCTCCCGACGTGACTGCCACCCCTCCTCTTTTCCCCTTTCTTTCCCCGCATATTTGTTGTGTATCTCAGCTCCCTTCATTATCGGCCGTAGAAAATTTGGTGAGACTTCTTGATTCAATTTTTTGTCCCTCATTAGCTACCCTTCTGTCTGTGACCAGGAAGTTTCTGTCCTGTCATTTAGTAACTTGAAATAGGTCATGGTGACAGCAACATTGGCTTCTGTCCTGTCTACCAAGTTAAGCTTACCATGTTCTCCGAAGATACCAAAACCGCTTCCAATCATCATTCAGACCTTTGACACCCAAAGATAACTTGCATGATCCTGATGGGGACATCATTGGGGATAATCCGGTTGCCCACTTAACAACAAACTGTGCATTATGTACACCTCTGAAGATGTTTAAGCTCTAATGAAGGGAAGTCTGTCTGTCCAATCTATGTGGCACAGCGAGATCTCCGGAGATTTCTAAAGCAAGAAATTGGACATCAGCCGGCTACCAGCCTTGATTGTTGTTGTTCGAACTGAACTGAACTGGATAATCTGCTTTACGTCGGGTACAGCGATGACGAAAGCACATTTGGAAGGTTGTCGATGATGTAATGAAAGAAGAATGTATCTTGCTGGTGTCAACGTTTTCAGCTTTTCCACTGAAAAACCAGGAGAATTCAAACGTTTCTGACATGGCCCTGACAAATCTAACAGCCCAGTCCCAGGGCAAATTCGCTGTATCTTTGGTGAATGGCGTCTCACGGCGATAATTAGTTGATCGGCCATAACCCCTTGCAGCTCGTTGTTTGAAATACTTGTGCAGTCACACTGTCGGACTGCTGCAGTGAAACAGAATATAACCTGCTCCAACGGCTCAACCGACAAGACCTGAGTTATTCGTGGGCACACTTCCTGTGTACCCCACGATCAGTCAACCAAAACTCGAGCAAGCCTGTTATGTCGAACGATGTGTAACCGGTTTGAACGGAAGTCAAGAGAAATTGTTGGTTCTACTACTCGGAAAAGAATTAGAGCAACCGTAGTAACCTTTGAGCCGAGTAACAGCGATCCCCGTATCGCTAGTAAACTTACATAAAAATTCGTACCTACAACGACATTTACTTGAACCACAGAAAACACGAGCTGTTAAATTCTGTCGGGTGGGCTCAAGTATAACCAGTATAACTTCCTTCACTCAGGTGCTCGCACAGTGTTCCGTGGGAATTTTGGAGAGGCCCCGGGCGTTTTCTAAGAGTAATCGTTTGCAGATCTTCATTGTTCGAGAGCGGCTGTGAAAAGTGATCGCGCGTAGCAGAACTTCTGACGTACTTCGTTGGCAAAAGCACTTTTTCACAAAAGCTCGCCATATTTCCAAAGGGAAATAGATACTTTTATTTTGAGAACTCGAATGTCCGCCATCATTCTGGATGATTCGAGTTCGCGCGCTTGCTTCTGATTGGTCCGTTCAGTGTCCTAGGACCGAGGCCACCGGAAACCTATAAATAGCCATTTTTAGCCACTGTTTCGCCTTCGGGTTGAGCAGCAAATAAAGCTCACTTGAAGATCGTCTTTTTCCATTCTTGTTGAGGGGTTCTAAGTTGCGAGAGTTGGGTCCGAGTACTGGCGTTCCGATTATCCGTATCGTTTGCGATATCGTTGCGTTTCATCCGTGATTGAGATGCTGCTCGCGGTCTTCCTGTTCGTTCTTGCCTTCCTCTCTCAGAGGGTCGTAACAGTTGGCGGCGGTGTCATTTCTGATCAATGGCGTTGAACGTGAATGACGTTAAGTTGCCGTTGCAGCAACAGTTGAAGCTTATGGACATGCTTGTCCAATGATTGTCCAATACGAGTATCGGCCAACCCGCACAATCCGGTGGTTCGCAATCTGTGGACAGTTTGGCAACTGGCATCTCCGAATTCGTCTACGACCCACATGCGAACTTGACATCCGATTCTTGGTTCCGTCGGTACGATGACCTGTTTCGTATCAAATTTGCCGATCAGGACGATTCGTGGAAGGTCCGGCTTCTTCTCCGCAAACTTCACCCTGCGGTGCACGAATGGTACGCCAGTTTCATTTTGCCCGAAAGCCCACGCGATATCAATTTCAATGAGACGGTCAATACATTGTCGCAAATATTCGGTGACCAGTTGCTATAGCGACACTCCGTAGGCTGCAACCGTTTAGAAAAGAACGCTAGCGGTTACCACTGACCTTCGACGAACTGCTGTAATACAGCTCCGACGGCTGTATTGGAAGCGTTTTTTACAATCGATAACTCTGCACTAAGGTCAGGATGCGCAAGCAGGGCTATTTTGGGGATAGCTTCTTTAAGCTCTTTAAAGGCCGTACGCACTGAATCGGTGACTAATAGTTTATGACCGCCTCCGCGGAGGAGGTCGGTCATCGGCTGCATTATATGTGCGCAACGAGGAATAAATCGACGATAGTAGTTTACCAGGCCACAGAACCTGTGGAGTTGCTTGAAGGAAGAAGGTTCAGGGTAATCCATTATGGCTTGAACCTTAGCAGGAAGTGCGGCAATACCCTGGGCCGAAATCTGATGACCTAGAAACTCAATAGCAGTTTTGCCTAGCTCGCACTTTGATGGGTTGACTGTAACGCCGTAGTTAGCCAACCGTTCGAATAAACTACGTAGGTGCAAAAGGTGCTCTTCCTCAGGATATTGTCGAGGTATGGATAAACGAAGTCCAGACCGCGGTCTTTGGTATATCTTCGGCCGCCACAGGAATTTGGTGAATCGGGTGGCCTTCCTCAGGAGTGTTGTAATCGATTACAACAAATGGCATTCGCAGGAACTCGAACAGAAAAAATGAAGTAATCACAGCGGTCTTTGGTATATCTTCGGCCGCCACAAGAATTTGGTGATAGGCGCGGACTAAGTCGATCTTGCTGAAGATGTTTTTGCCCGCGAGGCAAGTCGTAAGATCGTGCATATGCGGAATAGGATACTTATCGGGGAGTGTAACTTTATTGAGTCCACGGTAGTCACCCCAAGGACGCCAGTATCCTGATTTTTTGGAACCAAATGCAACGGGGAGGCCCAAGAACTGTCGGAAGAGCGAATTATCCTGAGCTCGAGCATGTGTTCGAACTCTGGCCTAACGAGTTTGAGGTTCTCAGGAGCCAACCTGCGGGGCCTAGCCGATATGGGCGGACCTTTGGTTTTAATGTGATGTGTGACATTGGAGGTCGCAGCGGGTACGGCGTTTGATATCTGGACCAATTGTGGGAACGGTTTAAAAAGTTCCGTAAAAGACGGTGAGGCAGCTGGTGTTGCATAAAGCGGATTGACGGCTTCGACAGTCGTGCGATTGTCGTCGATGCTTAATCGAGTAACAGAATCTATTAGTTTCCAGCGTCGCGTATCGACTAAAAGGCCGAAATGCCGGAGGAAATCGATGCCGATGATGGCAAACGGTACGGCAGCAACGACGAAAATTCAACGGAAGTTTCGTCGGAGACCCAAATCTAACGTCAGCGAACGCTGACCAAAAGTCTGTATAGCAGTGCCATTGGCGGCACGGAGATGAGGAGCGCCTGACTGTGTCGCCCGGGAGGGGGTCTGTGGGACTACGTTAACCTGCGCTCCTGTGTCCACCAAGAATGCAGTCCCTGTGGAGAGGTTCTCAACGAACATAAGGCGACTTGGGGTGGATGTGCCGGAGACGTCGGTCGCCACTACGCGTCAGCGATCCGGTTTCCCTGAAGCGGGGAAGGGGAGGAGCAAGGCGTTGTACACTTGATAGCCTTAGCACCGTACCGCTCATGATACCAGTAGAAGCCTTTACGGGGCTGTGAGTTACGTCGACGTGGTGACGTGTTGGTGCGAAGACGTCGAATGGACCGATTTCGCAAATGACCAATCGTCACCTTATCTAAGTCCCTGCGAAAAGCGGCTACTTCCGCCATTAATGCCCTGACCCCTGTAAGGTCGGTTGAGTGTGAGCTTACAGGCTGTTCCGCGGCTGATGTGGTGTGAATGGCAGTTACCCTAAAACCATTGGAATTGCGCAGGACAGGTTGAAAGCACTCGACCACTTGATCGCCGATCTCGGCAGCTTCTGAGAACGATTGTGAGCGGGCTACGGACACAATAGCCCGGGCTGTCTCCGGCAGCCTCTGCATCCATAGCTCTCGTAGCAGTGACTCGTCCATGTGGGAGCCGCCGAAAAGCTGTTGCATTTCACAAAGCAGCGTAGAGGAGCGCTTGTCACCCAGCTGAAAACCACTGAAGAGCTTCTGCAAGCGGGTTTTCTCAGACGGGGTTACTCGCTTGATTACAGCTTNTACTACCTCTTCAAGCAACACCGCTGTCAGCGTTGCAAAAAGGTGGGCCACAAAGACGGTTATTCTCAACCACGTACGCCGGCCGGTCAACGCACAACCAAGAAGCGGCCACACCCACCACACTCCAAACCAAGTACTAGGTCCAAAAGCTTATTTGCCCCTTTCAAAATCGACGTCGTCTCACGCAGGAAGTTTGTGTCCGTACTGATCAACGGACACCCAGCTCGTCTCCAGCTCGAAAATGCATCTGATATTACAATCATCTCCAATCGCCTGTGGAAAGCAATTAGCCGCCCGCCGAGCAAGCTAACATCCCTTTCCGCCACCAGTGCCTAAGGTGGTGCGGTGCGATTAACTGGGTAATTGCATTGTCGTGTCAGTTTAAAGAGCAAGACCATCGACGGAGCCTGTTACCTCTCCGATGCAAATCTCAATTTACTTGTGTTGTGAATCTGGAAGGCAGACGACACAAAGTTCGTTTCATTGGAGAAACCATTACACTACTCAAGCCTCTCAATGGGACTAGGAACAAAACCACTCGTTTGCACACCGCACTCTTCTGAGGACGCTCCAGTCGCTTTGGACGCCATGTCTCAGTTCCGTCATGTGGCGACAGCCATTGAATGTCATTCTGCCTTCCAACGATCCTTCCCATATATCTCCCGTATTTATCCCGCGATCATTTCGATCCATGCAGCTGCTGAATAGTGGTGTGAGTAGTATGGTGCGACCGTCCATCCTCACTTTACTCCCCCTGCAACGATTGTTCCAGTCGTAACAAGAGGCGCTCAGGTTCTTTTCGTTCTCTCGATGATCTGCGTGCCGGCCTCGGTGCTGTTGACAAACCTGGTGTGCATTCTCTTCTAATCGGAGTGTCATACCATTTACAAAGTTGGCTTCCGTGCACTCAACGTTGAGTTCTCTCATTCTTTATCAAATACACTGGGCCACGACGTTCAATTACTACGTACGGTCCCCTCCACTTTGCCAGGAACTTCCTAGATCCGGGTCC
>QNGE01003063.1:0-62780 GCA_008508345.1 Paragonimus westermani | reverse complement strand
TTTTGGTATTGATATGTTGGCCGAGCTTGGCATTTAGGTTGCAAACGTTTCATCACCAGGCGAGGTGACATCATCAGTGCGTAAGTGTTTCAGCACTGATGATGCCACCTCGCCTGGTGATGAAACGTTCGCAACCTAAATGCCAAGCTCGGCCAACATATCAATACCATAAACGAGTTGATTGCACGTCTGATGGGCCCTAGGAAAAATCGGTAGAAAATCTAGAAGTAAATTTTCACGGATTGAGTTGGTCAGTTGTCAGGTGACTTCACAAGTAAGTCTTTGTCCATACAGACTCCTATCCGACGATTCATATTGACGGTATCCCGCCCTTCAGCTCGATCAACAGTGAACGTGATATTCTGACGCTCAGTCTTTTGAGGTGGTTCGAAATATTGTGATCGGGGCATCCGATTTTCCAAGTCAAAACGAATGAACATTTGAGTATATGGGGTAATCGCAAGGAAGACAACCACATCATGCATGTTTCCGCGTTTGGACTGACCACAGATATTTCATGTTTGCCCTAGAGACATATGTGCAGTTTAAAAGGGAGGTTGGGTGTAATGTAGCGATCTGCAGATTTCACCGGACCACTTAGGTTGTGATCTGTGCAATAGTTCCCGGGCTCACAGTTACTTGTGGTACCGGACTGCTCGCTCCCACATCATGTGGCCGTATGATGCGGACCTGAAAACCACACGTTCCGAGTTCACTCGCTGTTCTATGATCAACCTCCCCAGCAATCTTTTCATGCAAGTGGCTTTCATCGCACCATTCAAAAACCTGTATATTCTGTTAGTCACATATTTTATTGTTCTTTCCAACGATGTTCTTGAATATTGTACCTGGTTGACGAGCATCTGGGGTAAACGGTCGAGTACATGGTATACTAAACTGGGAAGCCCATACGGATATTTTTTCATAAGTGTGAGTTATTATTTCTAGGTATCTTATGTAAATGTGCGTACTAGACCGCTCGACAATTATTACCTGTCATTTGCATCAAAATGGGGGTTCCAAGTCGTGCTTTGCTGAAGTTCCAGGTTAATGCACTAGTCATATTGTCGCACCTTTTGGAAAAAAAATATTCCTAAGTCGTGGTCCGCGTGACTAAAATTCGCGATCGCGAGACGACAAGCTACTTCAGAGTCAGCTCACATTCATTTTGTGCTTGCGAAACCTCCCTTGACGTCGTTAACGAAGTGAACGATATTGCGCGTTTACTGGGCCCAAGAGGCCGTATCTGCATTTGAAATTAATAGCGATTGAACGGACTGATACGGTCGATTGTCAACGAACTAGTCAGCTTTTGAGCGCCACCGAGCACGATGACTACAATCCATAGCAACTCCACGATATGTAGTGGTTAACATGCGCAACGAAAGTACAACAGGCCTTTCCCAAAAAGGTGTGGTTTCAAAGGTTGTCTGGACATATGAAAGACATCCTCGGTGCAAACACGCGAGCAACTTTTGTGATGCCACCCCTTACGGCCGACGGTATTTGTGAAGCATTTGGCAGCACAGTTTTGAAATCCTTTTCGAGTATTCGGAGCACGGTCACTAGTTTGACCTATCAAGTTGACGGCACGACCAAATAAATTATGCCTTTGCACCATCGACTAGTCATCCTTGCTGCTTGAAAGATAAATCAAGAACCGGTTATCTAATCGACAATGGACACTGAGGTCAACGTGTTCTCTTTCGTGGCTTAGGATATGAGCCAGTCAGTAGCATCAAATCTTCACGCAATCCACGGATCCACCGTGAGTGTTCGGCCAGCGCTATCGCACACCTGGCTCTGGTTTTTGGGCACTTTTCAGGGGATCTTCGTGATCGTCAACCTTCAAGTGCTGATAGTAGACCTCAATCATCCTCGGCACTTTGACCTTAAGACGCGCTGCAGACGATGACCGAACTACAAACCTTGCGGTTACTAGGATTTTGACCGGCGGGGTTTCGATTAGCCCCGCGTAAAATATGCTTCAGAAATTAGATTCTCGTACTTTCCTGGTTGACAGGCTCCTGACCGTTATCTGCCGTTCTTCATTCCTGCCCGCACTCGCAGGTTCCTCGAGGCACCACATAGTCAAGGTTGGCTCTGTGATGTTTGCCAAAACTTGCTGGTTGACACCGGATAGGCTAAAGTCAGCCCATACCAAATAGATGATACACTTGGGATCCTCTGCTCATCCAGGTGCTCCTAGGCCCCACCACCTCACATGATGACTGGAATGTTCAAAGATTGACGCACATACATGGTATTGAAACTAGCACTTGTGGCACCCTGAGTTTCTGAAAACCGGTCTGGTGGGCACTTACCACCGAGTCGCGTCGTCCAACTGGAGCACCACCAAAACGTGCGGCATCCCACCACTCTGATTATTCACATTTATACGGATCCCCTTCGGCTCGCGGAATGTTGCACAGACGTTTCAAAGCTTTACAGACGACGTTTTAGAATCCGTCCACCCCTATTTTGATGACTTGGTAGTTGCAAGCGCTCTCGAAGAAGGGCACCAGATTCATCCGCTACATCTCTTCGGCAGATTACCAACATTTGCCGTGACAGATGATAACCGCGTTTTTGGTCAGCTACGTTGGTCAGCACGGAATTCGATGGCCGGTCAATAAAATCGGAATAATTCGCGATTTACCCCCACCCTGCAGATGCCGCTCCCAGCTATCACTTTAACGTAACTGGTGAATCAATACAGACGGTTCATTTTACAGTGCACTAGGTCAATGTAGCCTTCAATCTGTGTACTCTGCGACGGTCCCAACGAGATAGTAAGTTATCCAAGGCAGTTTCCAAATCGTCTCGCAACACTGAGGATGCATTAGCCACCTTCAGTCTTGTTGCACTAATCCGACTCACCCACGGCGTCGACGCCGTTCCTCATTGTTGTGTCGGTGAACTCCGAAAACCGTCCGCTGTTATTCTAGCCACCTAATTTCGGCTGAAACAAAGTGAAGCAGGTATGACCGTGAGTTGCAAGTTTTCCACCCGGCCGCTTGTCACTTCTGACACGTCATCCAAAGACACGGGTTTGCGAGTTTCACGTGAAACAGGCCGGTACTCTGTTCCTTCCGCACTAGGTGCGATAAACATTCGCCAAACAAACTTCGACACTCGGACTTCGTAACTAAGTGGTATTCAGAAGCGCGCCAAGTTTCCGGCAGCTATGACTTTGAGTGTGGTCTTACCGCGAGTAACATAAGTAACCGACCATGACTCAAGCGACCTAAACGCTATGGCCAACGTGCAGGGCTCACAGATCGGTTTTCGCGCTTTATGTCGGTAGTCAGCTTCACGTCAGACTGATTAACCTCGGCCTGCATCTGCGGGCAGGATTCTATGCTACATCTCCACTGGACTCTCGTATTCAAGACATCTGATACTTTCTCAACGAGGTATGTTCTACACACTACAAAATACTGCCAGTCCTGGCATTCGGGTCACAACCAGACGAACTTGAGATAGATAATTCGATCCGGTATGTATAATGAACGGGGCCAGTGCTTGTTCAAGGCGTCACCGGGACAAATTCAATTCAAATGAGCCGACAACCTTCCGTGTCCTCGTGATCACCACTCGTATACACCCACATGGTTAGTCCCCCGCCACTATCTAATGGTAGGTCTCTTTCACTTACCACGGTCTGTCGCTCACACGATAGCCCGGAGTGGTCCAGATACACACTGTTACAGTCCAAACCGGTCAAGCCCTAGGTTGCACTACCGTCTGAGCCGACCACATTTCACAATTCGAATGTGGTTTTATGAAAGGAGCCCCACAAACCTTAAAATGCCTTCATTTCCGAATTGTAGTTTGTCATCCAACTAGATATAAAGCGGTTCGGCGACGCCATCGAGAAGTAAAAGCAGTTTACTGTGAAGTCGACTGTATTCGTTAGAGATGAACCCTATCCTTTATCCTAATACGAAATATTGAGGCCATCAAGGACGAAATTTAAGTTTCCAGCGCCGAGGTGCATCAATATCAACGACTACATCCATCTGGAGATTGCTTCTCCACAGCTAAAAACCACTTGAGCAACCGCACTTCCTTTGCTAGGCAGCTCAAATTCCAAATGCGTTGTATCCCCACGAGGAATATTCAGCGGAAACTGATGTGGTTTTTTCCTACAAACCCTTCATCAATGTAACCACACCTTTTCACGCGTAGGTGGTCATCGTTCATTTTTTAGGGACTGTTGGATAATTTTTCATATTGCCGCGCTCGGTTTGAGCATCATTGAAGAATGGTCCTACGTCTCATTAGCTTCCTCAGGTGAGCTGCAATAATCGTCTCTATTCTTGTTTTAGGTGCTGCGGCCATTTTCTTAACTGTTAATCAGTCTTAGCCACGTAAAATGGTAGATGCCGAATTATTCATTCTTTTCTCAATAATTTTTTGGGCAGCTTGCTTCTCTCACCATTTCTCGATCCGGGAACAGTGGTTGTTGCGACCTCTTAGAATGGCTTAACTTTTGTTGGTATTTTGCTGTGAAATTTGACATTTCCGATAGCGGCATGTTTGTTTGTCTCAATGGTATGTCCTACTTCCGCTCATCGGAATTTCCCTACTTTTCCGTTCCGCGCGCTAAACGCGGACGTTTTCTGGCTGTACCATTGTTTTTTCTTCTCGGTCGTGGCGATAAACATTATATTGCGCTGGTCGCTGTTTTTCTGAATTATTGCTGTTTTGGTAACTCACCGTACCTGGAGTGAACCTTTGTGGGAGAGTCCCTCAACATGGTTTCGTTCTGACCCAACAAATGACAAGTTAAGTGAGTTTAATTTCGTTTTATCGTCTCAGCCGTTCATTTCGTTGTACGGCCACAATATTCGTTCAGGTTTTGGGAATTTTTGTATTCGAGGTGAGAAGCAATTCACTTGTATACTTAGTGGATTGGTATCGTATCAAATTCTGTTATTACGACTGATTTCTCATCAGTCAACTCTAAGATAATTTATACAATCCGCCGTTGAATATTGAGAAGGACGTTCATTGAATCACCAGATTAAGTGTGACTCGGTTTATGTTGCTGGGTTGTTTGATCGCATGCCATGTGACCGTGTGGTACGGACCTTGAAAACCACACGCTTCGGGTTCACTCGCCATTTTACGACAAAAGCCCAGCTAAATTTTCATGTCAGTGTGTTTTATAGCGCTATGTGAGACCACCTGTATGTTCTGTTGGGCCACTGTTTGGTCCTCATTCTCAGAAGCCTTCCTATATATCTGTTGTAACTGGTTCACTTGTCCTACGAGTACGTAAACAGATAACGGAATAAAGATCAGTGAGACGACGTACAACGGAACAACAGTCAACGGCAGCGAACAACGGACTACGGAATATGCACGATTAGGTGGAAACTTCTCGGCCAATTCAATCACCCGAAGACAACACGGTCACAAACCAGATCATGTTTAAAGGGTTTTTGACCAATCAGAAGGTTACGTCAAAGGTGGACCAATGATGAGCCGAACAGTACAGTGATGTGCGTAGTCAGGATGTAAGCATGTGACCGTTGAAGTGCTAGATGGAGCGTCAGAGATTTGGCACAAGGATTGAAGGACGAAGTGGCACATGTCCGTGCCAACTGTGAAGGCCACTCGCCAGTGTACTTTGTTAGCCCTTTCCGCACAATAGTTTCGGAGAACTGGCGACTTCTTCAACAACAAGTGACAAAAGGGGACTCACCGCGTTGTGCCTCATGGTTCATTTCGAACAAAATATCCTTCCAGCAAATATCTATTGCAAACCCTGGGATATGTTGAGGGAAATTTTCTTCACTCTACTACTTATGAAATAGTTTATTGTAAATACACAAAAGCACACTAAACCATCGTGCTGTTTCACGCCAAATGTAGGTAGACGTGTTTAGCCACTTGCACACTCCCAAAGAAACGACGGTCTTCCGAAACAGTCTACAGCATATTTGGTCAAAAAAGTCATACCCGTCTATCTATTAATTAGGAATTACAGCACTCACCCGTCCGGGCGTTTTTGCACATACGACCGAAAAACCTCATCAAATGTTCAGTCGTCATCTAGACTGTTTCTCCGTCTGCCACTGGTGTCCAGATTCCGTCGGATTTGCCTACTTTGGTCGCGGACACCCTATCACGACAAGCCGTTGACGTTATCAGCCAATCCAATTGACTAGTTTTACCTTAATGGCAGAACAGCAATAGTTTATTAAATGCGGTACCACGTACGTTTTCCGTTAGCACGAATGCCGGAACCCGTACAACCTTGCAATTCTGCAGGAACCACTGTTATTGACATCTCTGTACCGTACTGTTAACCATCCTACCGTTGTTCTACCCCCGAACAGTTTGATGTATACACAACCTGGCACACCCGACTATACAAAGGCCCATGATCATCAGGTCTGGTCGACTACCAATGTCAAGACTCGTGGTTGGTCAGCCAGCCTTCTTGCCGGCATCCTGAAGTGTCCCGTCACAATACGGAGCCATGTGGTACATACAAACCATTGAAGCTCAAATTTTACATAGTCACGATGGAACAGACGAATCTCTTCCAACACCGCATGGTTCCACACATATTTCGGAGTATGCGAAGCGGTTCATAAGATGACCCGAAGATGTATTTATTGAATATACCATAACGACTACAGAAAGGCACCTACTAGGGGAAGGGATAATTCAAGCATAACTGTCGATCCCAGGAGACGGTTTCAGTGCTATTTCTCCAACGCACTGAACTTTCCGGCATAACTATCTTACACCTTTCACGCGCAAGCGGTACAGTCGCGAAATTTCGTGGTTGATCACGAGCCACGTTGACAGCTTACGAGGGTCTAGCGACATGGAAAAAAGCACGCTAGTCGTTAGTCACGGTGAATTATTCATTCCACCGAAAACCTTATTCGCAACACAACTTTGTGCTTGTTTATTCTGTCAGTCTCATGCTCAGCCGTGTAGGACACGGTGTATATAGGCGATCAAACACAACGGCCCAAAAAGGGCGGTTATCGGCAAAGCGCATCATGTATCTTGATACGGGATGGCGGCCTTGAAGTAAACTTCAACACAACCAATCAGCTGCTCTCACTGGACTGCTCCCCCAAGCAAAGTTACGTGCTGTGCCTACTGTGAGCAGTAAAAGTGCCTCCATGTATGGTTTTTATGCCAGCGCAGCCTTACTCCTCAATAAATTAGGCTAACTTCTAAACCTATGATCCAGACGAAATTCTAACAAGGTAAACATCGCAGAGACCTAGTGTAAGCAGAAAGCACAGGACGGCGGAATGCTTATCCCTGGCCTGATGGTGTCACGCAGTGGCAGGAAAATCAGTAGAGCTGGCAAAGCGCTTTGTTTGAAATGGCATTTTATGACCTCATTTGTTTGTGACAGAGCACCACCGGCTCCTCAAAAATTAGTCTGGCAAGTGGTTAACATTGCTCGAGAACTCATTTATTTGATTGGCGAAATTTGCAGGTCGACTTCTGCGCACAGGAATACCGCGACAGCCTTGTACAACGCTCTGCGTAGAACACAACTTCTCGGTTGGACTCAGACAGCGAAGACGGGAGAGCTTATCTTCACGAATCCTCCGGTCTATAAAGTGCATTTAAAACCAGCGAGCACGAACGAACTGAATTTGAATTATGTAACAAGGAGTGCTACTGTGTTGATTGTGCCGCTTTACGTTTCGTTCACGAAATTCGGGTGTATAGCCTAATAGGATTTTGGCTAGTGCTTCTTTCTACAGGACTTTTGCTGGGAACTCTAATTTGGAAGTACTCTTTCTCCCGGCGTCTTTGTGCTACCTCAAAACTGATCGGCAGGCTTTCCGGAAATCACGGTACAAACGGCCAGCTTGCATGTCCTAGTTTATAGCCACGGGTAACAGTCGAAATCCAGCAGCTGTGAGAGTATAATTCCACCTTACTGCGCTAGATATGTTGTTGCTAGAATTTCCCTACGCTCACTTGGTGCGGAGGTCCAAGAAGCTAAGGTACCCTAGTACCGCTCTGGATTCCAAGCCAGTTTCAGTGCCACAGATGGTGTTCGCTGTTGGATAGATCCGCCAGACGTATTGAGACCATCTGCGTATTCAATCAGTTTCTATATATCCCGTTCCCGGAATTCAACAATATCCTTTTCTGTCAATCGTGAAACACTGTGAACAATGTTTGGTAAGCTCAGATGTCCAGAGGGGTTCGCCAGAGGTACAGTCGTGTGGTTCGACCTTTGCTGTCACTGACGTTTTTACTGGCGTAAGGCAGAGTTACTACATCACCTCAACCCCACTCAATTCGTTTCTGACTGCGAGGCTGACAGTTGCTGTTCGGTACTCGAAGAACGATGTTTAAACTGTATACCGTGCAGACAGCCGCTTACTGGACACTTAAAGTTCCAGTGCCCAAAGGTACCCACGAAATCAAAAAATGTATGTGCTATTGTTTTTGGATGATACAGGGAAAGAAAGAGAGGTTCAACGACCGATCACAGCTTATGTGGCTGTCGTATTCAAATTTGCTTCCAATATTCACGTGTGTAAGACAATTTTCCCGACCATTGGAAAAATCGACATTGCCCGCACCTGGACTCCGCATTAGTAAACACACTGTTAATAGTTACACGGGCTATCTCTGCATGGGCAATAGTCCGTAGGCAACTTTGTCCACAAACTGCCAGTTGCGGGCTATGGCGGACGTTTTCAGACGTGTCTGAAACAGCCTTATTTTGATTATGGAAAATAAGCCGTGTCTACTGCTCAGCCGTGCTGTTTTGACTGATGTACCGCGTAAAAACTTTGACACTATTAACGGAATATGCGTTTTGTGAACCATTTCTGCTTGCACTTCCAAAAGGCATTTAGAGAACTTCGGGATCAAGCGCGGTTCCGAAAGCTGAGGTAATTTAGCGAGCGGCCAGTAGTACGATTGAAGACATGCTGAAACTCTGTCAACTTCCTGGGTTGGGACACACCGGTAGCAGATTCATTGAACGTATGTCGAGTGACGGGTAACTGAAGACAGGTTGGTGGGATCCCCATGGTCGCACGCCGCACTAAAATGATATTATCCAAGCCAATTTTTTCTGTCGTACTATCGATTTTGAGTTCCGTGATAACGTGGTCTCGAAACAGAGCGTCACGGAAAATGCGGATATCCGATGGTTCAATGAACAAAAGTCACGTTGCGTGGAGCTGAGAGCGTGAGTCGCAAAAGAAAAGTATGTCGAATCGTCCGTCAACGATTGAAGTTCACACCGGAAAACATGTGTAGTGAGATCACCATCGACGTATCCAAAATTCCCAACTTCCCGCAATTTGATATCCACCTTACTAGTACTACCTGTTTACGTTATCTGGTGGAGGTAAATTTACTACAAACCACTAACATCAAAGTTACTGTGTTGTCGTGAGTATCGCAGCTTTATTCATGGTTGTATAGTGAATCCGCGTCATCTTCACTACTGTAGGCTACATTCATCAAGTTAACAAGGTGTTAGCTATCGTTGCCGGGAGCGCTTCTCAACCGATCTAACTCTGATTTGAATTCCGCAGGTGAACTGGAGCTTTCGGCAACATTCCGTTCTCTTTGACGGCTATCGTGAGATTGTGCTAAACCTCTTCACACGTCCATCTCCCTAGCGCCCTTGTTGCGTTTTAGTCCACTTGTGAACGGTGAGCAAATCCATGAATAAATTTTCTTTTCAGAACTGCCGCTTCCTTATGTGACTTCCGATTTGCGTTAGCATCAAACTGGGGGAATCGCGTTGTCGGTGAGCTTTTCGCATAAATGTCTTGCTGCTGTCCGCTATATATTGAAGACTTCAAATAAGCCAGGTGTGAGTTTCTTTCCCGTATTTATATAAATGTATGTTCGTATATATTCATACACGGTGGTAAATTTTGTGCTCAAGTTTCACTACTCCCCGAGTCCTTATGTTCGTTCAAAATCCAGTGTGTATGCTTCACTGATGCAGCCAGATAGCTCGGTCCTTAAGTTAGATCTCATCGATGTAGATGCCACGGAAACTCCTCAAGTCTTCCTGCCCCTGATTACTTTCCGGACTACCCGCAGTACTGGCCAGCGTAGCTTGAGCTGTAATTCAATAAGACACGCATTGCTAACCGGACTGCCAATTTCACACACTTGGCAACCGCAATAGCATGTCCCTCAGGCCCCCTTGTTATTCGTTATGGAAAAAAATGACAATTCGTCATTTATCCAATTACCTACACTCGGTAGTATAAGAGATATCTTTCCACAATATGCCGCAACTGTTTCTTATTTTCTAAACCATTGAAATCTAACTGTCCATTAGTCAATATAGCTCATCTTGTCGAAAATGACCCGTGTCAGATCCAGCAGCGCTGGGACTCAGCAGACACTGTCTGTGGCAGCAAGCGTCTCCGGCCGGTATGGGTGTAAAATGTCTGTACGAAACGGCATGCAGTGCGACCAGTGTCAGAAGTGGTATCACCTCAAGTGCACTTGTCTTAACGAACACCAGTACAAACAGCTAGTTTCTTCATCTCTTATTTACATCTGTGTGAGTTGCAGGTTCAGCGAAAGCCAAGGCACCGCTCCGCAGCTGACTGGTCTTACACGCACCACGTCAAGTGGAGTGACGCAGAAAACCTCCAACTGTAAATGCGGGGCTCTTCTTAGCTCTGTATCTCCTTCCACTTCTTCCATAGGGAGTAAGATAGAGGAGTACTAACGGACTCTGTCCGAAATGAAATTGGAACCACACTCTCTGAATGAGTATATAGCGCCTGCTCTCCCTGGCGTTACAATCACTAATAAAGCAGTTGCCTTGTCAACTGCACATATAGAGAAGGTTTCGATAAAAATGAAGGAGAAAGCTCTCAGGGTTGAGAGAGTGTTTTATGGAGCCGCTCCCCTACAACCTCTTCTCCAACCGAGCTAGCTAAGACAGTCTTGGGAACTTCCTTCTCACTGGATGCCACAAGCATGGTACTTGCGAGTGGGCTGCGGGCCAAGACAACCAAAAAGTCACTTGGCCTCTTGGTAATTTTGTTAGCCATGCTAAGCCCTGAGGTAGTGGTGGGAAAACAGAGGCTTTGAAGTCTCCCAACGTCCATCTGAAAGGCTTATATTTCAACCGCTCCCGGTAATGGGGAGAGAGACGCAAACAGTGCACTAAGACCTAACAACGGATAATGGCAGACCAGAAGCTACAACTGGAGACTTAAGTCGTAGTTTCTGCTCTCGAAGTAGCCCCTCAGACCCCTGTGCTTGTTGTAGAAAGCGGAAGCACTGTCTGTATGGTCGTTCCAATGACCGACGCCTCAGGCACATGCAAAAACATTGAGGGTACCCACGCCGCACAAAATCCATTTTCAGAATTACCAACCCTGAAACCGACCAAACTGCCCAGCAGAAGGCTCCTTCTCCCAAGAGTTCGGAACGGAAGCAGCCTGCTAAGATCGCCCCCTACAACTCAAGCAGCATCAACTTGGTCCACTCTTATAAATATCTCTTCCAGTAGCCCCATAACACAGAGTGTATTGCCGTCTTCCAAACCCCGCACGCAGCAAACGAAGAAGTCGAATTTTCCGTGGGTAAAAACTTCCAAATACCCTCTCAAGCAGCGGAATTTGGCGAGGTCGCAGAGTTTGCAGGTGGCGGCGCCCGGCAGGGTCGCTAACGCACGCACAGACGGTGATGTCGCGCCCACAGCCTCGAAGGAGGGCCATCAGAACAACTCGGAAGAACAGACCGAGTCCAGCCCCACCACCCTCCTCAATTCTAGGCCTTCTTACCCAGGTTCTTCCTCACACCATCCTTTCTATTTTCTTGCGAAACCCAGCGAGGAAGTAGCTTTCAGATGAATGTATACGAACTGTCTGAGTCTGTTTAACAGATTACCGGAAATCAGACAGTTAATTCATGACGCCCAACCCCACATGTTCGCCTTCACTGAGACCTGGCTCACGGGTGATATCAGTGACAGTGAACTGAGTGTCCCGGGGTATTCAGTTAACCGGGCTGACTCCGTCCAAGCGAGAAGGGGGTCCAGAGATTTTTCCTCAGCAGTGTCTCCCGACACCCAAGGTTATTGGTGGCTCCCAGTCCTCTGATAAATGTGACGCTCTGTGACTTCGACTACCACTGAGTGGCCAAAACGCTCCTAGTGGGGTTATTTATCGTTCTCCGTCATCCGAAGTCTCCGACGACGACACCCTTCTGGTAAGCCTGGAAAACTTCCTAAGTCTACAACGCATTACACGTCTGCTTATTATGGGTGATTTTAATGTACCCAAACTAAACTGGACATCAGTTTCTCACGAGGACTGTGAAAGTGGATTCTCGACTTCCTTATCAACGCTGATACGTCGAAAGGCGTGGTCACAGCACGTCACCGCTCTGACACGGCACCGTTTCGGTCGGATTCCCTCTCTGCTCGACGTAGTTGTCACTAATGAGAGCCACCTGGTAGACAGAGTGATCATGGAGGCGCCACTTGGACACAGTGACCACTCTCTGTTAGCCTTTGATCTTATATGTTACTGGTTACAACAACCAGCAAAAAGGCTCACAGTTCGAAAATTTAATCAGGCGGATTTCATCGGCCTCATAACCTAACTAGGTTCACTTCTTCTTGACTTGGACTCCGTGGACCAGAAATACCATGCGTTTCAAAGCGCAATTCAGAAAGCAGACGATGTATTTATATCGCACAAAGTGTGCATTTTCTCTTATCGGCCACCGCTTCCACGCAGGATACGTCGTCTTCTGGACAACCGTTCCCAATTATTCGCGAAATATAAGCTTGCAGGAAACGCAGAAGAACTAAGCGCTTTCCACATTGCTCGAAACAGGTGTAGGCGGAAAATCCGCGAACACACCAAACTCGTACAAGGGAAGATTCTCCTCAGAGCCCGCGGTAACAAAAACTTCTTACTTAAGCATATACGACGACTAAGAAAGAACAAACATTCGGCTCTTTCTTCACGACTGCCCAACGTGGAGACTTCATCTGCCTCCCTAGTTGTGGCTGAGTTATTCGGGGAGTACTTCTCGGCAGTCAACAACGTCGCATCCCCGAGCTGGCATCATTTACTACCGCTGCAGAATTTCAGGCAACCACTCGTGATTGCTGAGTTTTCTGTGCTAGATGTTGAAGACCTTTTACTCAAGGTTAATCCATACAGTGCAATGGGTCCTGACATGATACATCCGGGAATACTCAAAGAAGCAGGTGTTAATCTGGCCGAACCTCTCTATAAGCTGTGTAAGCAAACACTCCAGACTAGCATCCTCCCTGGCGCATGGAAAGAGGCGATGGTCACACCCATATTTAAAGTGGGTGACCGGCACTCTCCGGCTAGCTATAGACCAATCAGCCTTACCAGAATTCCGTGCAAAATAATGGAGCGCCTACTAAAGCGCGCCATACTAAATCACTTCTTATCAAACAATCTTTTTCCTTCCACACAGCATGGCTTTCTTTCTAATAGGTCATGCATAACAAACGCTTATTTTCATGGATAGTCTGACGGAGGCCAAAGACAATGGCCTCATCTCTGATGCTATCTTCTTTGATTTTGCCAAGGCTTTTGACCGTGTCCCACACGGCCCCCTGAAACACAAACTGGAAGCCTACGGTATTCGAGGAGAGGTTCTTCGCTGGATTGCCTCTTTTCCTAATGATAAAACTTAAAGTTAAAACCGGATCAGACCTTTCGTCTCCCTCTTTCATTTCAGCGGGAGTTTCTCAAGAGTCAATGCTAGGTTCTTTGTTATTCCTCAGTTACATCAACGACCTTCCAAGCAATATTTCCAGCAACGTCCTCTTATACTCAGATGATCTGAAAATCTGGAATGCTACTGATCCCAGTGCACTACAAATTGGTCTTGACGCGATCAAGCGCTGGTCGGACGATTGAAGTCTCCCACTAAATGACATTAAATGTGCTCACATGTCACTCGGTGGAGATTCTGGCAATGCCTTCATGATTCATAGTGCATCTAGCACAGTAGATATCATGAGAGTCTATCTGAAGAAAGATCTGGGCATCTGGTTTCCGTCTAACTTGTCCTTCATGCAACACCACGAGATGGCGGCAAAAAAGGGATTTGCCGCTCTTATGATGATTAAGCGCACTTTCCCCCGCATGGACAAGAAAGATTTTCAAACGCTTTACCGGATTTATATAAAATCGCTCCTCGAGTATGCGAATCAGGTAGTGCATACCGGCCTGAAAAAAGACATTAGCTGTTGAGCGTGTCCAGCGCGCTGCTACCAAGATGGTCTCGGGCCTGAGTAATGTTACTTATGAGTCTTGACTTGAAATTCTTAACCTTTACCCACTTGAATTTCGAAGACACCGCGATGATTTAATACTCCCACACTTGTTCTTCGGAGTAGGTCTTATAGAACAGTTCGTGGTAGCAAATAATGACGGCCGGCGAGAACATAATGAGAAGTTTCTCTAGCTTCGTCGCCGGACCTTTCTTAGGCAACAATTCATTTCTCACGAGTTTATTGATTAGTGGAACAGCCTTTCTTCTGAGGTCGTCAGCAGCGCTTCTAGGGATCGTTTCAAAGCTTTGCTTGATTCTCATTCATCTAAAATTGCATTATGCAAATAACCTTTCTCTGTTCTTGGTATTCACTGTAATCCCCAAGAGCGATGTTACAACCTGTGTTCGATGAGCTTCTTTCAGATCAACAGACGTCCGCCGACACTGAGCAAGGAAAACCGATTGGATCTGGGAACCTTGGGCCGTTGTCTGAAACCCGTGTATCAATCGCTGAATAGCTGAATAGGTTCTCATTCAGCCTCGACCGTCAGTTAGCTATGGAGTTTGGACTGAATGAATGCGGAGATTAGGCTTCAACAGGAACACGCGAATAAGCGTACGTTTGAAAGATGTCAAATATTATAGAACGGTGTGTTCCCCGGCAGCTAATGGAACATGTATTTGTACATATCCAGTTCTGTAGAACCAATAATTCCAGGCGTGACGGATCAAGCCGCTTTCTAGCTCCACAAGCTGTAAATATATTTTTGAGAACTGACGAATCCGGTTCTACTGGGTTTCACCGGTCTGTCAGAACAAAATGCAGAACTTATTTAATGTTGCCTTTGTTTGAGTTCAGGGTTTTTAGTGAACATGAATATTTTCCGTCCTCTAACACTTTAGAAGGCCCATCCGTAGGGGTCTTCATAGGGTAGTGCGGACGGGCATCGGGTTCAAGAACGCGGAGCGGTTTGAAAAGAGGGGGATATTTTTTTAGCAAGATTTGGAAATACGATGCTTATTTAGCCACGGCCTAATCTGGGACCGGTGGCGTCAGCTAAGAGGGGAATGAAAAGGAAAACTAGATTAACTTCAGCCTACCTGGCAACGTTCACAAACGCGTCAGACAGGAATAGCTTGGCGCCTACGAGTAGGTTGACCATGACTCAGAAGGGCTAAAAAAATGACACTGTAAAACGATAGATACGAAAGTGACAAGCTCTCGCCGCGTTCAGTTAGCCGCACGATTGAAGAGAGCTCCATTTTGTTTACCCCGGGCTCTTTATGGCAAGCGTACACAAGACTCTACATACTGAATAGGCCTGGAAGAAAACATGGTTACAACCGGGACCCTTAAAGCAGCCATGCGATCGCTGGTCGCTACAGTTTCTAAAAGCTAAAGCTAGAGTCAGTGATAAGTTTGCGAGTGATTGGGACAAAGGTCATCTTCAGTCTCTTATCAAGATATTTTGATTGGCTATGTGATGACTGACTCGTTTATGGGGTGCGTTTGGTGGTCAGACGTTGCAATTTTTTCACTGCATGGCATTTAGGGTGATAAAGTTCTTCACTGATGCCTATGCAGACGCACTGCAGCAATCTTGTTGAGGACCGCAAGTGTGGTCTCAAATTCCGTTTCAATTAGAACTTGGAAGTACGCTTGCCAGATAGGGGGGAAAACTTGGTTTCTGTCCGTACGTGGCAAAAACGGATGCGAAGAAAGGCTGTGAAGGAAGAGATGTTCAGATCACGTGTTACCGTTTCATTCACGAGACGAGCAAGTCATTACACTTTGCTCGGGGGGCAGCAAAGGAACAATTACCCCTCGTTGCCGATCAGCGCGGAGGGGATTCTTGGGTGAGTGGTGGTAGTCTGTGTGATAGTTGAGAGGGCCGAAGGAAACCGTTAATTCTAAGCATGCGCAAGTACAATGTCCATCCGAAGAAGTACAGCATCGAATCGCGACCTACGCACTGAGGAACGTCGGTTCCGTTGGAGCACGCCGTTATAGAGGAAAAGCTCCGTTGACGTGGCGGGCACAACGGTTGACGACCTACATTTACTTTGTTCTAGGGATCCAGCGGTATTTTCTGTCAGCGTTTGCTCAGGAGTAAGACGTAGCAGGATCGTTTAGAACACAATACGCTATGGGCTTCCTCCATTGGGCTGTGGATAAGTGGAAAGGCCTGAGCGCGGTGAAGCCTTGTCAGGGTAGATCTAGTTACGTAGACACCAGACTCACATGGAGCTAGATGGATTCAAGACAAAAAGTACTTTGGGCAGGTTATGGGCACAGTCCTACAGCCTCCCACCAGGGTAAGATGGACATAGAGCCCAGTAATCGTTATGAGGATGAATGGAAGCATGGTCTCAATTGTTCGCATAAGTACGTCCAATTTTGCTTCAGATTTTCAGGGTGTTGACTCGTAGGAGCGTGTGGAGATAAGGTCCTCCCGGGTGATGGTGCTTCCACCATCGGGGAGGCACACGTTTTCAATATGGTGGAATCGGGGAAGATTGTGCCGTATAAGCACGGATTCACATCTGGACGTTCAAAGTGGTGGAACGTTTCCGCGCGTTCATTCAGTATGAGATCCTAGGTCATTTTTATGAATTTGTCCGCCAGCTGGAGAATGGGTCTCTACACACTAGAGCCGCCGACTTGTAGTGAGAACGGGGAACATGCAACGTCAAGGAGGTCGCTGGCAAACAAGATGGACGGCAGTACCTCAGGTACGAGCCACTGTCTTAACATTGTGGAGACACGCTCTCTCTCTATGAGGATGCTTCGTTAATCCTCAGGCAAAATTGTCGGGTTCCAAGATGGCAAATACGTCAACCTGGCGCCTCAACTAGAAAACCGAAAATTTACTGCTCGGCATTCAAAATCGAGTGATGTGTGTAGCAGACGGCTTTGGTGAAATCTGTGGATAGTACACTGACGGCAGGCTGGTCGTCTGCTGTCCAAGAGGAGTGCTGCGCGACTGCAAGTCGATTGGTGGTATATTAACGGCTCGTAAAAATCTACGCGGAGCTCTTACTTGTGGTCAGTCCCACTCTAGCTGATGGCTGAATCACTCAACGGATGTGTTATTTGTCATCATAATGACAACTGATGGCAGTGATACTGAACGGTATGGAACAGCACTCGCTTTTCAGCTTCCCTCATAAACCGAGGTGATAACATCAGTCTCACTCTTTTGAGAGACAGAAGGCGCACTGAAGAAGCGTTGGAAGAAGCCGCGAGAGACTCTCTCGGCATCGCCACGCAATTTTGAAAAGTAAAGTTGGATAATCTGTCTGCTCTGTGGAAACTTTCCGTGGCAGAAATAGATGAATTCACCCAGACTTCTTCAGCGTCAACTGTTGTCGTAGTCTCAAGAGCTTCAGGATGATCATGGTTGATAGTTTGGCTGCACTTAAAGCTAGGTGTCAGTAGATATGTGCACACTGCTTACCGAACACAACAACAGTGTGAAAGGTAGAGGGATGGAGTCCGTGGGTCAGGTGCAAGGTGCGTGTCCTGGAGCGTGTTTATCACTGGACAACGTTGCAGATTTGCCTAGGTTTGCTGCTGCATCTGGCAGGTAGTTGGTTTGAAAAGAATATCCTGTGAGCTCCCAACAAACCTGGACACTTGTTGCAAACAAATATGCATTCCTGATAGGTACGTATTTTGAAGGGAGAAGGTCCCTCGGAGTGTGAGCTTCAGCTGGTTCACCCTACTTAAGGACGGTGGACACGAGGTGAATGAAATCAGAAGAGGTCTGAGAGTCCGACATATGTTTATCCCCCCGTAGTCGACCACCGAACAACTGTGACAGAATGATTCCTTTTATTACAAGTTTGTTTTCTAAAGAAACTTCCTCACGATAAGAGTCAGATTGTGTGGAGCTTTGTTTTGCGACCGCTGGTAGTCGAATTAGACGGGCCTCGTACATGAATTTAATTTTGCGCACATTCCGGTTGCAACGGCTCCATAGTTTCGACATCTCCGTTAACACGTCTATTAGCTGAAGAATTTTAATTGCCAGGCCGGTGAGGGGTAGACGAATTTGGTCACTACGATGTGGCTGCTTGCATAATATCGGTGGGTCTCCAGTGCCCAAAGGTCACTCAGAATTCCACCGATACTGAGCCACTTGTAGATCACAGTGGCATTAACACGGTAATGTACAATGAGCGAGCTCTCGTTGCTTATGATAATATATCTTTACCATGCTTGCTAGCAAAGTGCGAGGGGTACACAAAATCCGCAAGACAGATGTTTGTGTGATCCCCTCGGACCAAGCAGCATTGCGTCCGAGAACTTTTGTGAGGCGTGGTCTCACGCATGAAGTATTTGAAGTGATGCTTCCTCATGCAGGGTCGGTCACATTGTAGGCCCCGTTTTCTATCGGCATGCAGCAGAGTACACCTGAACACCGTTACTTCAAACCAAAGAATTTCTTGCGTGGTCGGGTGTGCTGGAAACCTCGATTCACCGACTATCCAAACCCCGACAGAGCAGAAGGTTTGACGAACTGCCAATCCAAATATCGCGTTGAAGATACATCAGGATTGGACGAACAGTGTCAGTGTTGTGCCTCCCGTTATTCCCCAATTCATCTGTTCTGTATTCCACCAATTAACATACAGTTTATGATCTTTCATGTGCTAATAAGACCAGCAAATGACAGACTGTTATTTCTTTAATACTGTTATACATCCATAAATTCAGCGTTTCAATTCATGAATAACAACTGCTTACTGTTACTTGTACCCGGTCTTTTCCTTATTACTTGCGTGGGAGGTTTCAATTCGGGTATGACTTCTAGGGCTTTTTGAAGTCCCTAATTCCGAGTATCACATCAGGTCTCCGCCACTCACGCTAGTAGCGTCTTTTAAATAGGGCGCCGTAATTTGAACCAGCCAGCCAGTTTGCTCAGCAAACTTTGGACGTCGTGTAGGGACACTGAGAAAACCGAATGAGAAAGATTTTACCGTGCTTAGCAGGGTATAGTGGTTTGTTCGTAAAAAATGATGAGACGTATTGGGTTGGATCGTTTGCCGCGGGCTTGGTAGCCGCAAGAATTTCGGTGAAGGTTGCCACAATTCTATAGAATTCTTTGGTGAAGAACCAATAGACTGGTAAACTGACGACTTTAGGGGATATGGTCACTGGCCTTTCGTTCACTTCACGGTCGCCTCCTGTGACTTCAGGTAAAGTTGCTTTGCTCCTGCAAACGTTACTGGCAGTTGCTGAAATGCTCTGCTCTTCATACATTGGAGGAACCGGATGATAGTGAAGCCAAGAGAGCTTAATCAGAAGTCCAGACAGGTTTATCCTATTGGGCTGAATGTCCCACCACTCGGCGTCTATTTGGAACCTCACCAAATTGTTCTATTTGTGGTTCTTAAGAGCTTCCTAAACGATTTGCAACTATGGCCACCTTTTTGAGTTTTATTAGCGACAAAGGCAGGTCGTAACTCAATCTGTTCCTGCCAAACTGCCTGAGACAGCCGCGGTTAATTCGATGAAGGCTTACCACTATAACTTGACATGTAAAGAATACCTTTAGAGGCCTTCACTGAGCTGTCTCGCCTACTCACGAGAAGAGGTGGTGTGGATATACTTCCCTGCTAGTATCCACTTAGGGTTTTGTATGTGCTCGTGTCTTTTGAAAGATCAGCTTTTTTCGTTTTACAAGGCTCGAGGCGGTGCCTTCTGGAACATTTCGTGCAACTGTTCCCACCACATATAAAGTGCATCTGTACTTCTGGGATGCTAGTGACCCTGCTTAGTAGGTGCCGCATGGAATGCGGAGCGTAGTTGTGAAAATGGCTAAAGATTAAGCGGTTTGGGTTTATTAATTGTTGCCCGTTTCCTGCTCTCTTTTTTTTACAATGAACGGATTGATTTTTGGCGTCGCTGATAAGCCTCTTGTCGCGCGTTTGTTAGTTCGCAGGGGAGTTGCCAGTAAAACAGAGTCAAGGGTATGGAACATCGGCGTCTGACACTTTGGTGTCGGGCATTACATTGGGACTGATCACTAGGAAGCGGAGCCGTACTGCAACCTGCGCGTCTGTCTGTCTTTTCTGATCGTCCAACCGCGTCGGGAAGCTGATGTAGTGGGAGGTTTGAACATCACATTTCCCTTACCAAGCACTCGGTCACTACCCGTATGACAGTCGCTTGTAATATGGGGCTTGCTCAAAGTATTTTTTACCTTTTAAAAGTTCACGCATTTATTTATCTCGTATTCGAAAAACCTGACCAAGGAAGTGTTTGGCGAACAGAGTAAGCGACGTTAGTTTCGAGACAAACCGGCTACAACCGATCAAAGTAAGCGGGTATAAAGGACGTGTTACGGGCACGGTGATGGAGGAGAAAACAGAGTGAAGTTTTTGACATACGCAGTCGGGAGCACTTTCGGTACCTGGGTCAACATGAAAGACAAGCAAATGTAAATGCAAAATGTCAGGATGAAAGTGCACTGAGCTGACAGTAGAGGGAAATTAGATGCGACAGTTCGACGCGAGATCTGAGTGCTGCTCCTGGAATTGTGAAGTCGATTGTTCGCCGTTACCACAGTTGATTCTTCCCAAAGACACAAAGTTATAGTTGCAGTCCGCATGCACTGACACACGACAGAAAAGCTTATGAGCAACACAAGGTGGTTTTCACCCTCAAACGTATGATGGTTCTTCAAACTACGCTCGGTCTCCTCCCAAAGTCCATCGATGAGCTGGATCTAGGACGGCACTGTACGTGAAGCAGTTAACGTCTATAAACGCCAATTCCGCTGAGCAGACGGATTTGATCTAGAAAAGGAAGGTTGTAAGGGTGAGTTTCTCATTAGCAATGTATCGATTAGCAAAAAAAATATCAGAAACTAATTGAAGGAAATTGACAACAAGACTCGATTTTAATTACACCAAATTTGTAAGTTCCCTGATTAATGATCAACGTGAACATGACCAAATGCAACACTGTCATGATTGCAGGGCGATGAAGCGCAAATGGAACCGGGGTATACATAGAAAATGGGGAGTTAGGATGAAAGAACTGTACGGGAACAGGCCACAAGTGAACGACATAAAATTTCTTTAATATATCGAGAATAACCTTAGTGGGTGAAGTGAGTATTCACACGCTCAGTTCGAATGGTCATGTCAATCTTTAGAAGAAACGCCGACAATAACTACCGAAAAGAGTTTGGATGTGTAAAGAAGAGGAGTTGATGAAGAGAGAGTAATAAAAGATAGGGGCCATTGTCACAGACTTTCTATCAAACGCAAGACGTCGTCGAACGCTTAAAACAGGCAGCCGCTTTGAAACCGGCCCCGTAACCGCCATGGTTTCCTTACACATGCGCCTGTGGTTTTGGTGTGAGTCGTTACCGGGTTTCTGTGCCCCTAAACTTTATCCGTTGGCAACGCTAGTATCCTCCATTTCTTTGAGGAAGCATATGGATCTTACATCTGTCCGGATTCCACTGCTGCCTATTCTCACATGCATACCGAGAAGGTGATTGTGAGCACTCTTCAACACTCTGCTTACCATGGCCTTGGGTCATACGCCTAAGAGTCGTGGACCACCAACCTGTGGGACAGAGTCACCAATCTTCCTTTTAAATTCGGTACACTCGTGAGACGCCCAGATGGAGATTAGGTAAACCTTGAGCCTACGTCTACGAAGCACACTAGCCGGGTGTTGAGCCCGCCTCTATCCACCTATGTGCTTTCCAGCAGTGATGTAAGTGTACGGCATACCCGGGTTTGGTTTTGAGAGCAGCAGATCCTTTTCTTTCAAAATCGAGGTGCCGTCCGCTCCGCCGTAGGCTGGAGTCAATGGTCTGCCACTCAAGATTCCCTCGACTTTGATCAACTACGTGTACGGAGCATCGTCCTACGTCGCTGTTGCATTACGAAGGTCTGCAACTTTTGTCTAACCAAGCGATCCGTGCGCTCCCATATTTCACCGCAATGAATGAAAGCGGAGAGACCAAAATGCTTATCGACATTATAAAGCGGGGTAGCCCGACGGATTCCGTCATGGTCCCGGGCAAGTAGTTTTTCTCTCATCTCTCACTTTGCGCCCATAGGGTTGGTCAAATTATCACCGTGAATAACTCTCGGCACATCTCGATGACCAGTGAAGCTCATTAGAGCCATTAAAAGCCAGTCCGTTGGCACTGATTATGCCACATCCTACTGCATAGCTTCCGTTCATAAACAACCGAAGAAACGGCCGTATCTTTCTCAAATGCTGCTCTTAGTCCGGACCTCCAGCCATCCAAACTAGTCCAGGCTACAAGCTATAAACGGGCACTACCGGCTTTTGTAAATTCACCAGGACGGGGGCCATTGTCTGTTGGTAAGGCTTTGGTGAAAACAATCTGCATTTCTTACACATTAGCAGCACGGGCGCATACCACCCATGCCCTCGACTATGCAATGCCTCCCTCGAATGAACAATAGAGCGGGACCATATCCCATGTAACTTTCGATCTAATGATTGCGTCCGACAGCCATATTCGTAGCGACACCACGTGGCGGCAGTACCATCAATCAACCACTGAAACAGCCCAGCTGGGGGGCTCTCACCGTGGAAAGACACCGATTACGGTGACAGGCTTCAATTAAGCCAGCGTACCCCGTTAATCCTCAAGTGGTTTTGCGCTCTACTCTCTGGAAGAACACCGCTGTTACAGTCAAACGATAGATTTATACGCCGTACTTAGTTCCAATTTACGTAGGGAATCCGACATAATTGACCACTACCGAATAGCCTTCGCACAAACGAAAGGATTGTTGGATCTTGTTACCTATGGTCTCGCGGTGTAGAGTGTATCAGTGCAAATAACGTGAGACAGGTTCCGATTAGTCCTGCGTGTTATTGACGGTGGCTACGGCTGGCGCCTTCTTTGATTTTAGTTCTTCAAATTGGAGCCACTATAGGTGGATCAGGGAGCTTTTCATCAATGTTCGGTCATTTCTGCGAAAATGGCTCATCAAAAGCTTTGCCGTGAAACATTGCAGAATGCCGGGAGTCGTGTTGCAGAAAACCTTAATGCTTGCACCAAGCGTCTTTCGATCACAAGGGGTTTTGCTGTTCTAGGTGAAGTGAATGAGTGACGGCGCATCGTTCTAGAACCACGTGGTGGGGGCTCCGCTATTTTCGGTCTTGATTATCGGTTCATCCCGTTTCGAAATACAGCTGCTCCTGAAGCCTGTCTTAAAACTGGATAGATATATTCTCCGCAAAAGCACGTTTAGTTTTGTGTGAATAAACGCTGCGTCCTACCCTATCAATAGACTCAGTCACTACGGCGTCAGAGGCTGTACTGCTGACTATCGCTTCTATCAGGCAACCGGCCAATGCGTTAAACTCGGTAAGGTACGGTGATGAATTCGAGACAGTTTCGCAGCGCGTGATTCGGCTGATTGGACTTGGCATACTCCCAAGATACAGGAGGTGAACCCCATCCAATAACCTACTTCTTACAGGCCCTGACCAGTTTGAAAGCCCCAGTGGCGATTTCGACACTGGTTATCGCGTGATAAAACCGAGGCTCCATCATGACTCTCAGAGGAGGTTTCGATATAGGCTAACGAAATCTAAGTTCGTGACTTCTGTTTAGAAGGCGCCAGTCACCTCTGCCTGGAGACACCTAAGTCCTGTTTACGAAAGGGGATCCCAGGCTGGCGCTACAGTCCCTTGAGCCCGCAGGAACAAGCGTGAGAATTAGGAGCAATTCACCTGGGTCAGAAAGCGGTGGATTTTTAAGATAAGGTGTCTGCCTATACAGTACTGTGGGCGGTCAGTTGTCCTTCCACAAAAAACGAGTACGAAGCAGTCCTGAGTTGCCGAGCCACGGTTATCGTCAACGACGGTAAACTGGTTGTGACGGTGGCTTTGTAGACAGCCATGTCACCGGCTCGTTCCGCACGTTAGTAACCTCTGCCAATAACTTAAGCATCCAGCAGAATGTCCACGATACTGTTGTCAGGAAGTGATGCACAACAATTATGTTAACGATTTTCCAAACAGCTCAGAACCCGGAACAGCTCTGATGTAGCGCTTCAAGAGACGCCGTCTTCGAAAGTGGTGTTGCAGTGAGGTATGCTGATTTTATTTTATCAGTTTAATGATGTGATAGGTAACTCTTGCGGCGACTTTCTGTAACTGAATCATCACAATATAGCATGCTCAGAGTCACACATGCAGACCGGCTGTTTGTGACGTGTGATCAGAGTATTCAAGCGCTCGCTACCAACGCTGAGCAGTCCTCAGGTAGGTGCACCAAAAGTGACTTCGAACAACTCTCACTTTTGCTGACAAACCCTGAGTCAAATTACTGCATTTTCAGTAGCACCCGTTTTGAACAAACCTGTAACAATCGTCTAAGATAAGAAACGTACGCGCATGAACCGCAATATAAGGGGTTATGCGTCAACGGTGGGTTCGCCAACACCATGTATTCACTGCAGTTCCGCAGAAATGAGACCAGGAGGCTTGTCATTAAAGATCTTTGTGATCCAGTTGGCCAGTTACTGTTTTACACACGATAGATCAGTATGAACCTGAAACCCTCATCCTTGGGAATCAAAAATGAAGGGACCTAGTGAGATGAAATCTATGTAGAAATACGTGCAAAATATATACAAACAGTACCTCACCATGACAGTACACAACACTATTGTAGAGAGGATGAAAGATGGAGGAGCTCAAATTTGACAGGAAAAGCAAACAAAATCCCCACCGTGCAATGAATTAACACAGCTAGAGGAAAGAAAAGTAGGTGGCCAGCTTGAATTATGCTTCTGAAAAAGACAGCAGTTCGTTACTCAAGCATCGACAGTTCGCATGTAAAACAAAAAAGCACCTATTATGATCGGTAAAACATAATGTTGCTCAACGTATTGGGTGTCTCCGCAGTGAGTGTACTGCAAGTACAATGCCGGCTAACAGTCCGATGCAGCCAGCGCAATTACGACCGCCTTCTGTGCAACACCATATAAACATGTCACCACAATCAACAGCTCCCACTGTTTTGATTTTGTTAAGGTCTGTTTCATCATTTTGAGACTAATGTGTTGGAAGTGTTCGAAGGTGGATGTGTAGTTTATGGTCCTTAAAACTAAACCGCACTTATCGTTTTTATTCCAACATCAGCTGCTGTAGCCGTTTCCCTGATCTTATTGAATCCGAGCCTTGTAAATTTCTAAATGCCAAAAGCAGACATTCTTGTATATGTGTTCTTGAGTAGCTTATAATCCTTGTCATTCCTCGATGCGCAAACAGTCTGTTTGCACTAACACAACCGGCGATTATTATCCAGAGTGAGATGAATTCTGTTTTATCGTCCCAGTCACGGAGGTATGTCCAGTTGTAAAAAATTTTCAGGGTAGCTTCCTTTGCAGCTTTTAAGAATTTTCAAAAACAAAGGGATTCAGCGGTTGACACACGGGTTCCAGACAACGGCCCAAGGTTCCCAGATCCAATCGGTTTTCCTTGCTCAGTGTCGGCGGACGTCTGTTGATCTGAAAGAAGCTCATCGAACACAGGTTGTAACATCGCTCTTGGGGATTACAGTGAATACCAAGAACAGAGAAAGGTTATTTGCATAATGCAATTTTAGATGAATGAGAATCAAGCAAAGCTTTGAAACGATCCCTAGAAGCGCTGCTGACGACCTCAGAAGAAAGGCTGTTCCAATAATCAATAAACTCGTGAGAAATGAATTGTTGCCTAAGAAAGGTCCGGCGACGAAGCTAGAGAAACTTCTCATTATGTTCTCGCCGGCCGTCATTATTTGCTACCACGAACTGTTCTATAAGACCTACTCCGAAGAACAAGTGTGGGAGTATTAAATCATCGCGGTGTCTTCGAAATTCAAGTGGGTAAAGGTTAAGAATTTCAAGTCAAGACTCATAAGTAACATTACTCAGGCCCGAGACCATCTTGGTAGCAGCGCGCTGGACACGCTCAACAGCTAATGTCTTTTTTCAGGCCGGTATGCACTACCTGATTCGCATACTCGAGGAGCGATTTTATATAAATCCGGTAAAGCGTTTGAAAATCTTTCTTGTCCATGCGGGGGAAAGTGCGCTTAATCATCATAAGAGCGGCAAATCCCTTTTTTGCCGCCATCTCGTGGTGTTGCATGAAGGACAAGTTAGACGGAAACCAGATGCCCAGATCTTTCTTCAGATAGACTCTCATGATATCTACTGTGCTAGATGCACTATGAATCATGAAGGCATTGCCAGAATCTCCACCGAGTGACATGTGAGCACATTTAATGTCATTTAGTGGGAGACTTCAATCGTCCGACCAGCGCTTGATCGCGTCAAGACCAATTTGTAGTGCACTGGGATCAGTAGCATTCCAGATTTTCAGATCATCTGAGTATAAGAGGACGTTGCTGGAAATATTGCTTGGAAGGTCGTTGATGTAACTGAGGAATAACAAAGAACCTAGCATTGACTCTTGAGAAACTCCCGCTGAAATGAAAGAGGGAGACGAAAGGTCTGATCCGGTTTTAACTTTAAGTTTTATCATTAGGAAAAGAGGCAATCCAGCGAAGAACCTCTCCTCGAATACCGTAGGCTTCCAGTTTGTGTTTCAGGGGGCCGTGTGGGACACGGTCAAAAGCCTTGGCAAAATCAAAGAAGATAGCATCAGAGATGAGGCCATTGTCTTTGGCCTCCGTCAGACTATCCATGAAAATAAGCGTTTGTTATGCATGACCTATTAGAAAGAAAGCCATGCTGTGTGGAAGGAAAAAGATTGTTTGATAAGAAGTGATTTAGTATGGCGCGCTTTAGTAGGCGCTCCATTATTTTGCACGGAATTCTGGTAAGGCTGATTGGTCTATAGCTAGCCGGAGAGTGCCGGTCACCCACTTTAAATATGGGTGTGACCATCGCCTCTTTCCATGCGCCAGGGAGGATGCTAGTCTGGAGTGTTTGCTTACACAGCTTATAGAGAGGTTCGGCCAGATTAACACCTGCTTCTTTGAGTATTCTCGGATGTATCATGTCAGGACCCATTGCACTGTATGGATTAACCTTGAGTAAAAGGTCTTCAACATCTAGCACAGAAAACTCAGCAATCACGAGTGGTTGCCTGAAATTCTGCAGCGGTAGTAAATGATGCCAGCTCGGGGATGCGACGTTGTTGACTGCCGAGAAGTACTCCCCGAATAACTCAGCCACAACTAGGGAGGCAGATGAAGTCTCCACGTTGGGCAGTCGTGAAGAAAGAGCCGAATGTTTGTTCTTTCTTAGTCGTCGTATATGCTTAAGTAAGAAGTTTTTGTTACCGCGGGCTCTGAGGAGAATCTTCCCTTGTACGAGTTTGGTGTGTTCGCGGATTTTCCGCCTACACCTGTTTCGAGCAATGTGGAAAGCGCTTAGTTCTTCTGCGTTTCCTGCAAGCTTATATTTCGCGAATAATTGGGAACGGTTGTCCAGAAGACGACGTATCCTGCGTGGAAGCGGTGGCCGATAAGAGAAAATGCACACTTTGTGCGATATAAATACATCGTCTGCTTTCTGAATTGCGCTTTGAAACGCATGGTATTTCTGGTCCACGGAGTCCAAGTCAAGAAGAAGTGAACCTAGTTAGGTTATGAGGCCGATGAAATCCGCCTGATTAAATTTTCGAACTGTGAGCCTTTTTGCTGGTTGTTGTAACCAGTAACATATAAGATCAAAGGCTAACAGAGAGTGGTCACTGTGTCCAAGTGGCGCCTCCATGATCACTCTGTCTACCAGGTGGCTCTCATTAGTGACAACTACGTCGAGCAGAGAGGGAATCCGACCGAAACGGTGCCGTGTCAGAGCGGTGACGTGCTGTGACCACGCCTTTCGACGTATCAGCGTTGATAAGGAAGTCGAGAATCCACTTTCACAGTCCTCGTGAGAAACTGATGTCCAGTTTAGTTTGGGTACATTAAAATCACCCATAATAAGCAGACGTGTAATGCGTTGTAGACTTAGGAAGTTTTCCAGGCTTACCAGAAGGGTGTCGTCGTCGGAGACTTCGGATGACGGAGAACGATAAATAACCCCACTAGGAGCGTTTTGGCCACTCAGTGGTAGTCGAAGTCACAGGGCGTCACATTTATCAGAGGACTGGGAGCCACCAATAACCTTGGGTGTCGGAAGACACTGCTGAGGAAAAATCTCTGGACCCCCTTCTCGCTTGGACGGAGTCAGCCCGGTTAACTGAATACCCCGGGACACTCAGTTCACTGTCACTGATATCACCCGTGAGCCAGGTCTCAGTGAAGGCGAACATGTGGGGTTGGGCGTCATGAATTAACTGTCTGATTTCCGGTAATCTGTTAAACAGACTCAGACAGTTCGTATACATTCATCTGAAAGCTACTTCCTCGCTGGGTTTCGCAAGAAAATAGAAAGGATGGTGTGAGGAAGAACCTGGGTAAGAAGGCCTAGAATTGAGGAGGGTGGTGGGGCTGGACTCGGTCTGTTCTTCCGAGTTGTTCTGATGGCCCTCCTTCGAGGCTGTGGGCGCGACATCACCGTCTGTGCGTGCGTTAGCGACCCTGCCGGGCGCCGCCACCTGCAAACTCTGCGACCTCGCCAAATTCCGCTGCTTGAGAGGGTATTTGGAAGTTTTTACCCACGGAAAATTCGACTTCTTCGTTTGCTGCGTGCGGGGTTTGGAAGACGGCAATACACTCTGTGTTATGGGGCTACTGGAAGAGATATTTATAAGAGTGGACCAAGTTGATGCTGCTTGAGTTGTAGGGGGCGATCTTAGCAGGCTGCTTCCGTTCCGAACTCTTGGGAGAAGGAGCCTTCTGCTGGGCAGTTTGGTCGGTTTCAGGGTTGGTAATTCTGAAAATGGATTTTGTGCGGCGTGGGTACCCTCAATGTTTTTGCATGTGCCTGAGGCGTCGGTCATTGGAACGACCATACAGACAGTGCTTCCGCTTTCTACAACAAGCACAGGGGTCTGAGGGGCTACTTCGAGAGCAGAAACTACGACTTAAGTCTCCAGTTGTAGCTTCTGGTCTGCCATTATCCGTTGTTAGGTCTTAGTGCACTGTTTGCGTCTCTCTCCCCATTACCGGGAGCGGTTGAAATATAAGCCTTTCAGATGGACGTTGGGAGACTTCAAAGCCTCTGTTTTCCCACCACTACCTCAGGGCTTAGCATGGCTAACAAAATTACCAAGAGGCCAAGTGACTTTTTGGTTGTCTTGGCCCGCAGCCCACTCGCAAGTACCATGCTTGTGGCATCCAGTGAGAAGGAAGTTCCCAAGACTGTCTTAGCTAGCTCGGTTGGAGAAGAGGTTGTAGGGGAGCGGCTCCATAAAACACTCTCTCAACCCTGAGAGCTTTCTCCTTCATTTTTATCGAAACCTTCTCTATATGTGCAGTTGACAAGGCAACTGCTTTATTAGTGATTGTAACGCCAGGGAGAGCAGGCGCTATATACTCATTCAGAGAGTGTGGTTCCAATTTCATTTCGGACAGAGTCCGTTAGTACTCCTCTATCTTACTCCCTATGGAAGAAGTGGAAGGAGATACAGAGCTAAGAAGAGCCCCGCATTTACAGTTGGAGGTTTTCTGCGTCACTCCACTTGACGTGGTGCGTGTAAGACCAGTCAGCTGCGGAGCGGTGCCTTGGCTTTCGCTGAACCTGCAACTCACACAGATGTAAATAAGAGATGAAGAAACTAGCTGTTTGTACTGGTGTTCGTTAAGACAAGTGCACTTGAGGTGATACCACTTCTGACACTGGTCGCACTGCATGCCGTTTCGTACAGACATTTTACACCCATACCGGCCGGAGACGCTTGCTGCCACAGACAGTGTCTGCTGAGTCCCAGCGCTGCTGGATCTGACACGGGTCATCGTCGACAAGGATGAGTAATAGGCAAGGAGGCTGAAAAGTAATACGGATACCATCGAACACGAATAAATCTATATGCAATGAGTCATGCTATTCGACGAAGAATAGCAATGATCGTGTATAACTTTTCGGTGCACCGGTCACCAAGATAACAGTAATATGAATGGACAATGACAGCTAGGAAATTTAAACCAAATTTCGAGTTACCCGTGCAGTGGCTGACCAGACTGCGTTTTGAGTTGATCTGACTTGTTTCAGCAGTGATACATGAAATGGGGAATAATGCGTGAATTCTGTGAGATCCTTCATCTGCCTTGAAGGTGGGAATCGAAGCAGATATTCACCACCTGTCTGAATTCAAACGGGACATTTTTCAGTATAAGTGTCACCTAGTCAGTACTTTATTTAGACCTTCCGCCATTACCGTTCCTGTTACCCGTTTGTCTCGATTCACTCAGTTATGTTGTCTGACTCATCGTGTATCACAGCATGGGAGCGCATTCAACCAACTGCTCACTCCGTACGAAGGGCAGTAGACGTGCGCATTCAGTTTGGTTGGCTTCTCCAACCTCAGCTGATATTCGCTTTTCGAATCGTCTCCCTTCAGAAAAAGCCCCGTGCGGACCAAACTCCGCCCAGTATATTCCGAAGCGATATGTCTGACCGCACGGCTGTTGTACAGTTTACCACGAGAACATTGTGCAACGCGTAGCGCTAAATTGAGGACTCCATCTAATAGTATCAAGATGAGATCAAAACGCCGTCAATCTGCCGGAAAGTTTATCACACTGAATAGGTAGACAACATCAGCAGTCTTGATCGGCCAATAGTTCTCGGAAAACGGATCACGGTTTGGTATCGAACAGATCAAATAGGAAGTGTAATCACATGATATGAAGTTCATGCCCAACAGAGCTCTTCCGAGCGGACGAGGGTTCCACGGCAACAGGAACGAGCCAGGCCACAAAAAGGTAACGCATGCACTACTCAGGCAAAAGTCAATAATAGGCAACTAGCTATTTGCACAAGTATCAAACAAGTGGGGTAAAAACATCTGGGTCAATATCCACTTGACTACCAGGGATGAAAGGGAGTAAATACTTCGGAGGGGTAGGGTTGATTCGGATTTTTGCGTGACTAAAATTCAGGAGTCTATAAATCTTTGCCCTTGAGAAAATGCTACGACGGTCATGTCTCTCATTGCGATTCTTCCAGCACACCCGAGCAGAACTTTTTGCCAGATTTCCGAACGCTATTAGCTTTTGAACCAGTTTCTTGGAACACACAGAGACGTTCGCCCTCCCATACACCGATTGTGAACTGTGTGGTTGCCTTGGTTGCGAACCAGACTACGGACATTTTGAAAGCCGTCACCACACAGTCTGCCTGTGCTCAGGTCCCGTGTGTACTGCCCTGCGTCATGAACGACGACGCTATAATAATACCTGGTCCGCGTTTGCCTTCCGTTTGCCTCAGCGAATGTCCACCCAATTGATAGATGCCCGTATTGTTGGTTCTTTCAGTACATATGTACGCATATCTGGGGACGGACCGACGGCTACGCTTCTAAATTCCGTTTCATTCAGTAATTCGAATGGGTCTGTAAAACTTTTCGGCCCTCTGGTGAGTTTGTGGCACAATGGGTCTCGAATTTGTCCACAAAAACCGAGCACGGTGATACAATCGCTCATTAACGATCAAAATAGCAGCGAGCCTGGGAATGCGTCTAGAAATGTCAAGAAAGACGACCGTCAAAGGGACAAGTGCGCCCTATCTTAGTTCACTGAGTAACTGTGATGGCAGAGGGTCATCCACCCTTTTCAGAGGCGTGATCGGTGACGACGATGTCTCCACCTTGCCCGGGAGCCTTTACTGTGGAACGATTGGAGGGTTCGATGAAGACCACAGAAGTGACATCTACTGACTTTGTTATCAGCTGAATGTTTTTCCCCGGCCTATGGGTCGGTCAGGCAACAGCGCTCATGCCAAGAGCTACGTTGGCTAGAAAGTAGCGAGTTGTCCGTCTACAGATATATCCTGCGCAATCTATTCAGCATGCGCTCCGCGAGCTCCTCAACAGATTCGGGGCAGCTTACGGTTGCTGCTATCATGAATTGGAAAGACGGCTTCCCGTTTCCACTCCACTGGAGTTTAACCCTGTCGCCAAGAGAAGTCAACTGTGTGGGCTATTGAAGATGATACTACATTCGTAAGTTCCTTCGGCAAAAACGAACACGACACATATGGGTAGGATAAATTTTGGAGGATGAGGTCCTCAGCTGTCACATTACCCTTTTCTTCAAACTCCTCCGCAGTGAACTCCGAGGCTCCAGTGGTGCATGTGAGAAACTGACGGGTCTTATCCGCATACGCTGTAGTATAGTAACTAGCCAGGTGCCTGCTTCCACTTCTACCATTTCTGCTTCTTCGACCCCTCCGAGAAGCGGTGATACGCGTTTCTTGCCCTTTTCCGTCTTCGAAGTTCAACTTTTGACATTCTGGCTGTTTCAAGGTGATCTATAAGTGTTTCGCGTCTGGTGCACTTAAATATATATATCAAAATGGTTGGAAGCATTTCTGTGGTGGCCATATTTATATGCAACCTCTCAAAAGTGTCTTCATGCCTGCTCACGTTGTTATAAACAGTTTGGTTGTATCAGGCAGAACCGTAACATCTGACAGCGAGACTAAAGATTTCCAGGTGATGCAAAAATCCCAGCCGATATTTGTACACTGTTTATATTCCCTACCAAAGATCCATGCGAAAATTTTCAACAAACGGGGTTGTTTACCAGTAGCTGTGTCTTCGTTCGATTCACCTATGACCTGCATGAGACGTCCTTCATGCCACAGTGAACATCACGCAAAAAGACTTTTCCCTGAGGTTGACAAGAACGCCAAACCATTGATCTCACTTACTCCGTGGACCCAAACACTATACCCGGCATTCTACGAGGGGCTTTCACACTGAGAACTGCAACCTAGTCTGAACAGGAATTGTTGGGTGACGTCTTTGTTCACTTTGTCCTAAACTTCGAAAAATACCACCCAACGCCGGCCAAGGTTTGGCTAGGTCAGTGGTTGGTTAATTCCGTACTTTTCAGTTGTTTGAATCGGGGGCATTAGTAACGATGAAATGCTCCTCTTTTAAAGGGAAGTTCGTGAAGTAACCGCCGGCCAATCTCAAGCGGCCACTGCCGCTAACGACTCTGGCAAGCTTGTAACCGAGCGGGGAGTGGCAGAAATATTTCAAATTTCTCCTTGGTTCAGTCGTCTATTTAGAGGTGGTGAACTCTTCGACTGCCTGCCAGCAGTTGTCCTCCTCCAGCTTCGCTCGCTACGCAACGCCCCCACTTCGTCTCTGTTAGCAGCAGTTTGTCCAAATTTTGACTTGTCTGTGTCACGTGCATTAGAATATTGTCAGTCTATTTTATTCAACACAGGGCTCTTCTACACTGGAGTGTCGCGTGTGTTGTGAGGCGCGCGAAATATGCATCGCTGTTAGACGTTGATTTCGTGGGTTATCCACGTTGACGTCCACGGGGCAAAACTTGAGATAGCAGAACCCTGTCAATTTCAGGAGACAGCTTTAGACTGTTGTATGGTCCTACGGCAGTCTAAGCGCAGGACCGATGAGACCCTTCCACAAACATGCCGCACAGAAACACTTTCGCACGTTTTCTGAAGCCCTTCTCGTATTGTGGCGCGGTTAGTGCTCCCATGAACAACGAACCCAGTTTGATAATCCTGAGAAAACGTGTCATCGGCGAAAATAATTGCTGAGTTTATCGGCTTTCATTCGGGACGAAAAGTCAGTTTAGCTACGTAAGCTCGTTTTTTATTCTCAACCTTCAGAATTTATTGCCACATATAACGTAAAAACAAGGCTCTGAGCCTATTGCGGGCTATTACACAAACCTCATCTGAGAGGTGGATGTGGTGGTCGTGCTTGCGCACTGCATTGATCTGAATGGCCATGCTTATCAGGATCTAGGCCCAAACTGATGCACCCACGCCAGCCAGGCCAAAGCGGAACAGTCAAAAGTAAGGCATTACATTCCTAGGGTTGTGTATCGCACTACGGACCGTATGGAAGTGGTCAGTTACTAAGGCCCTATACCGTGGACTAACAGAGAAACTAGTTTTACGGTTTCAGTGCTGTGTTCCGGACAACGTAGGAAGGGTACGATTGGGCCAGCGCCGACTGTGAGCAACAGTGTGTGCAACAAGATCAAAACAGATTATGTACAGCTCAGAAGGCTGTCATACCCTTTCAAAGGCATACACTACCCCCATCGTTGAACGACACCAGGCACAAATGCCTTCCTCAAGGTGATCAAGGGCTAAGCGAACACTCACTGCCATATGATTCGGACTGTACCATCATCTGAACGGGGTAGGGATACCCCCAGGAACCCTTACCAATTTTTTTCTCACAGGTCAGTATTTTGAGTTGAAGATTTTGAGTGGGGTATTTCAGTTTAGATCAAACCCTCAACATCAACCATCTAACAGTATCAAATTATCACCCTCCCAATTGTGATATTCTTTATTCCTTGCTACTTTATCCATTTTCACTTTTTATCTTTCTTTAGTTTCTCTATCGTGAGTGCTAACTGCTGTTCAAGGTCAAGGCAAACGTCAAACCTTCAGAATTTCACTGTCTATATTGTCCGATATTTTTCTCTACGCACCTCCACAACAACTATTCCATTGGGCTCGGAGCTCAATACGACCTAAGTATTGGGAACGTGAACCCGCAGTGGTGCTCTTCCTACGAGCAGACTTTGAGTTAACTATTCACATAAAGGCCTTTTCTCTAGGGTTTTTGGCGATGCAGAACTTGAAAGTCATGGGCAAGCAGGAAGTACACTGAGGTCTGAAACAGAGAAAGTTTTTTCGACCGGACAACGGCGAACGTACACCCGTTAGTTGTCAGACTCAGTGCCATGGTCATTTTGCCAGTACTATTAAAAAAGCATTAACTTCACTAGATCGTCTTCTATTCCAGCGGGCAATTGCCCAATTTTGCCACAAATACGTCCTCCGAAGCCTGCGGCGACCTTTCAGAGATGGCTGAGGGCTGTCATTATTCTGCTACAGAGATGTTGCGGAGTGCCGCTACTACCCCTAACCTCTTCAGTCTCTCACTCAAAACACTCAATTCAAACACTTGACGTAACACGCAAGCCAAGCACATCGGCCCTGTTTACTCGCAATATTCGTGAAGCAACGCCATGCAGCTTGAAAACAGTAGAAGTACACTAATCTTCAGAAGCCTGAGTTCCAGAGATAAAATCAGAGAGCATGGACATGCGAGATCCCGAATCCTAGTGAGTAATGCACGAGGCTTGAACAAGCGAAAACCAAGCTGACAGTGGCAACACGGCAACAAGGCGTGTTATACATTCTATACACGACCGGTATGTGGTGACTAAATTCGAACGCGCGTTACAGTTTGTAATGAAATCATGACTCACGTTCTATCCTCACTGCCATGCTGCCCTTGCCCATTGTTCAGTAGGCAAGCTGCCAAAGAGACTAACCGAAATTTCAAAACTTCGCCACATACGCTCTCTCTGTTTTTGATAGGTTGGATCCAATGTAGTAAATTGCCTTGCCAGCCAGAGATGTGACGAATGCGGTCGTCCTACCTCAGCTGGGGATAAGCTGAATAGCATGGATGGTATCCAGGCGCAATGCAGACACCGACAAATGATGTCTGAAGCTACGAGAATTTCAAGACCTCTATATTTCGAGAACAGCAGTTTAACACACGATGACTTTCCTGTGTTTCTCGGCTACGAAAAAAACGATAATACAGCAGCCAGTTACAGGTGGCGCCTTTTCTCAAAGACTATCGTGCACCTTTGATTAGCCGTCTGGACGCGGAACTTGCTGTTGCGCCAGCCGGTTTTGTCCTGTTCTTATTGCCCAGAAGTCACACACTTGCAAGTTCGGTGTGGTCAATCGACGTTTGAGCAAGGAAGGTGTAAAAAATGCTTGCCGGGAAGTACCGGTGAAAAAACAGCCCACTTAGGGTCAGGTAAGGGAACGGAACAGACGTTGAAAACATGTCACGGCAGTTTTAAACATTACCTTTGAAAGAATATTCCCGAGAGCTGTAAGTTAGCGACAGAAATATGTTTGTTTCACGTCCATAAATATCACGAACAATCGTCGATTGATTCAGTCTGTTTGTGAATGTGATGAAAATAATCGAGGGCTAGACCACAAGCTGATCAAAAGCCCGCGCAAGGGCCGCGGACATCATTTTCTGAATAGTCAAAGGGAATGAAACAAGCTCTGACATCTAGAGTTAGCAGACAGCCGTTTTTCCCGACCCGTGATTTTACTGACCGACAAGTAGATGTAAATGAGGCCATGTGTGAGAAAGGTGACTTACTTTTCACCAACCAGTTTAATCATTATTGCAATTTGGCTGAGCATTTACGGGACCTATGAGGACTTCCGAAAGTGCCGTGGAGAGAACGAATACCGAACACTCAGTAACCGCGTTTCAAAAGGTTCCTCCTTGAAATCAGAATTGTACGTGACAAATAACTTACTGAAGTACATAAAAACTCTTTAAATTTGGTTCTGTCATTCTCTTTGCTAGGGCGGAGTTTCAAAAACCTTACTCAGTTTTCGAAATTTATTTAGACAGTACTTTGTTGTTTTGAATTTTGTTTCTTTGAAATGTAAGACACTGGAATTCAGATTTGCTGCATTTTTCTTCGTTCCCTGATCAGCCAATTCTGCCCGTATCCCGAAAACTACGGTAGGCTTCTTCAAGGCTGGGCAGTGTCCATTATTACGGGGAAGAATGTCTAGTGTGTTGTACTCAGTTTTTCGCTACATATGATGTAGTTCTACCATCTTTGGGCTTATGTGAATTGACATATTGCTCATTGTGTGTTCCTGATGTGAATATCGAGTATTTATCATTTCTATTTGGCAATGCCCGGGATAGAGATTTAAGATATCCTCATATATAAAGTAATCAAAAATTTCCACAAAAACAAAAGTCATATAAGTTTATGTGAGACGGTGTAAAATAAACATTCCTAAAACATAAAGACCCGCGTTTCATCCAAACCAAAGGCACTCCACACAGAAGAGATCCCAAGTCGTCCACTCAATAAATGAAGACAACAAAGCACTGTGGGTGAAAATGTTGCTTCTCCTGTCAGCTTTTTACATGTCAATTGTTGGTTATTCGCTTGCAGGGAGACAAAAATATGTGGGGTTACCCAGAGGTGAACCACAGTCCTTTGTTGTTTCCATTTACTGAGTGATGTCTTCCGGCGCTGTTGTCAACATTTCTGCCAATAGACACGTGGTATGGTTTCCACAGGAGGCGCACCGCATTTCAGCAAGCCACTGGAGCCTACAAAGTGTGTATTGGGGAGAGTTTTCATTACCTCACTAATGCTTGGTTGGTCCGTAAATCTGGTTGTGTATCGGACCGTCCTGTCTCATAGCTTTACAATCGGCGCAATGGAGAACAAGCACAAACAAATCAAAAGTTTTATATCGGAACATCCAACAGTGTATGCCTTATTCAGATACACTGTTGGAGGTTAGCAGAAAACCACTGCTGGTCGTCTGAGCATTGATAGCAGAAACGCGTACGGAAGTATTTGAACGGTCCGTCAGGCCAGAATATCTGTACACTTTAGGAGCCTTTGTTGGGGTATGCAAGAGCCTTCCCTTTAGGCAACATTGTGATGGTAAATTTGAGTATACAGCTTACGAATAGAGTGAAGTGTATGTACGTCGTACCAAAAAATTGTCTCACGTACTCATTATGCAAAATAACAGATGCATTTTAGGAACGCGAAACGGAGACTTCGAAGGCTTTCTTCTGAACTTTCGAGTGATTGCGCAGCTTAATAACCTTGTTACAGGAGTGCACCTTAAGTCGCTTTTTCGTGGGTTGTCTTAAACATGAGTGTGTCCCAGTTCAAAACTTACCCCTTAACACAGGATTTTATCCCGCAAGTACTCTTGAGGCTCTAATTCATATCCTCGATTCGCTGTTCATCAGCTGCGGTCGGATTTCTGCTGCTGGGACATATGCTCAAGCAACCAGCTGGGAAGTCCTCCGAGTGTGCCTGGCTGGCCTTTCAGTAGGATAGCTACCAGAACGAAAGTGAGTCACACAGGTTGCTTCGCAACCGTCATCAGCGAATGGACAATGTAGTATCATACGAGATGTATGAAGACATTGCGTTTCGACCGACAAAGCTCAATGTATGCATTCGTACACGAAACTTCTGTACACACAAACTGATTCCAAGTCTGGCCTCTGTGTTCCTCCGCACTTCCGCTATCTGGGAACAGTTAATAAAGGAACTTTTGCAGGCTTACTGTCACTCATGTCTTCCAGATACTTGCTGAGTATTTCATACCTCATTAAGAGACGTCGGAAAGTATCATCATTGTTTGCTGCTATGTTGACATATCGGTAAAACTGCACTTTTCTATCCATATTTTTGCCTGGACTCTTTCAAACTTTTGTGTGACTAATTGCTTATTTGAATGATTGCATATTTATATAGATAGATATATACCCGTCTCTCAACTTGTTTTTACACGTCTATGCATGAATATACAGTCATACATGAATATGCATATTACATTCATACATGATTTAGCTGCAATCAGAGGTGTGTTAACGTAACTCTCTAATGAATTAGATACGTGCGTGTATTTGCATTCGTGTGTGCACATGTGAGCATGTAGCGGTCAAGAGTGAGTTACTGTATAGCCTGAGTAAATCAAGTCGTACCTTGATAGATTGTCAGTGTTAACAAAATGAACAGATGCAACAGAAAAGTGATGGAGTTCAAACAAACGGCAAAGCTCGGCGGAAATGTAATCGCGGAACATGTTCACCGTTATACGGGATAACCACCAGGATGTTTTAAACTGCCGCTGTTCAAGAACCAAGGGTGTTTCAGCGTTGCCCGAAACTGCAGGGGAGCGATCGGGTCTGTGAGGATGCTTGGAATACGGTGGAGCTATAAAATTTGGCCAAAGTTACGTGAAGTATTACCAAGAGACTGCAAAACAGAGGGAAAATCATATCAATTTGCAAAACATTTTTGTTGCAGTGTAGGGTCATTTTCAACGGCATGCGTGAGGTAATGCAAATATGCTGTTGCGGAAAGCTTATGCATCATTAGTTAGCCGAAATAAGAAAAACTAAATATTACTTCCCTTTCAGAGCATATGTGAGAGAGAACTCATCGATAGGTAGAAATGAGCGATTTGAAAGTGGTCCAGAAAAAAGGGTTCACAAAGTTAAAAGCATACTGGAAGGCGTGGTCGAACGGGTTAGAGAATAATGGAAGAGTACGGTGATGGACCATGCGTTTCTTCGGTGAGCGGACGAGAATGAGGTGCTTCCTTTTTTCTACCGCCAGCTGTGTTTGAAGAGTCCGATGCATCGGGCGGGGACGGAATAGATGCATCAAGGTTCATGGCCCAGTTACACGGTAAGATGTTTGAGACGATATTTCATGATGCAAGCTGATATAGGCCGATTTGAGGCACAATAACATGTTTTCTAGAGCAGTCCGTTGTAGACAGGTTGTCTGTTTGTGCAATCGCGCCGTGTGGGCCGTCGTAAAGTAATCGAATTAATTGCCGAACGGTGGTACAACAAATTGAAAAGTGAGTGCGCGCCATGAAGCCCTCGTAGGTTTGTTGGGGCCAAAAATTATGTCAAGCCGGAATAGCGCGAAGTCCTTCCGCATAGAATTTAAGTTGGTGCGGGTGGTTCCACAGTTCCAGTGAATCTTGTGTGGGCTCATTAAAAAGACCACCTAGAAGACGAAGTATCGTTCCGCAAACGATTTCTCTGCAGCAAAAATTGTCCTCCCTGAGGATGGGTCTGGTGCTCAGAAAAGCAAACAGAAAGCACGGTGTGTAACCCTGTTTTGACTGTGCCCAGAGGAATGTGATCAAGTACCGTCAGAAATTTTCAACCATTACATTGATAGCCGGATGATATGCAGTATTCCCTGTGTGGTTAAGGCTCAGTGACTGAGCTAAAACGCAAAAAAGGGCTGACGAAACTGCACACCTTTATCTGTGTTGGCCATCAGTGGGGTGTCAAAAGCTGCAATCCAATGCTCGAGGAAAGTTCTGTCAGCTGTCTGGGACGGACTGTCGGTAAGGCGGACGGTGATAGGCCATCGTGCAAATCTGTCGGCGCAAATGAACACGAACGTTTTCCCACTTGATGGGAGTGATGGACTGACCAAACTCGCATAAACGCAACAAAATGTACACTTCCAGTAAGGGAATTGCCGAGAGAGGTGACAGTGGACAATAAACCTTGCCACTCTGGTAATGAGGCATGATTTGGTCTATCAGCGCACACATTTATGCAAACCGGGCCCAACATGGCAGGTGACGATTACTTTGAGCGTGGCGCGGGCACCACCGTTGGAAAAAGAACGTAAACGGAGGGAATGTTTCGACTAATATAAGGTGGTAAAAATAGACGTGAAACATCTGTGGAAGTAGTACACACCATAATGGATGCAGGGTAATACAGAAACATCGTAAAGGTGATATAGAAATGAATGGGAAGGCAACAGCAATTTTCTCGGGAATTATGTCTAGTGGTCTAGAAACTGTGATAACGTGCATTATTGTGAACGCACCAGAAACCGCATCAGAGCTCTCGTCGATATACCGGATGTCGCTGGCAAGTTGTGCCATAAAATCAACGTGCCAAACTTCGCCAGTGAAATACTTACCTTGAATGGTAATTGAGGTGTACACTAAGGGCTTATGTTCATAAAATGTCCAACCGACAAACAGAAGGCAAGCAGCTCATCACCAAAGGCGATGTAGTTGATTTGTGCGGGCGGTAGATTCCTGGAACAAAATAAGGTTAATCGTAGTTCATCATTGACACTGATGTACTACTACACCAACAGCATGATCAGGCGGATTCGGTGGTTCAAAAGTAGCGAGGACTGTTGATTAGTTAGGTGTTCCCTTCACGTCGATGAACGCTTGCGACGTCTCAGGATCTAAAAAACGCTTCTTTTGGAAGCGCAGAGGATATCGGCTATTGGCGTCAAAACTAGTAGGTAGTGATTCATAAAGCGACTGAATTAGTTGCCGATTTCGACAGTGGATTCAAGCTTCCCACTGGACTCATGAATGTGGTATGCCCTTAGCGCTTGCACCGTGGCATATCTAGAATTGGTGCCACCTGCGTCCACAGAATGTTCAGGAAGTGCAGGGGGAACCAAAAACGCCTTTTGACAAACTGATGGAGGTTCCGTGCTCATTTAATTGTTTTAGGATAACGCGGGGCTGTATTCAGTGCCCCGTGGCAGTGCAAGTGGCGGCCGAACGGTCATCAAGATAAACAAGGACAAATGTCGGATCGAACAAAGCTTCATCCACAAAACGCTGGAATGTTTTAGTTGCATTCCAAAGACCTAAAAGCACTCGATGAAACTGATACAAACCAAATGGAGTTGTGAACGTAGTCGAAAATGCCTTTTCCCGCGGCATCAACTGAATGAAACACGCACCGGGTCGATTTTGAAAGGGTGCGCTCACTGCGTGGAACAGGGATAAAAGAGGAACACCATGGGTAATAAAACTGCCGGATACGGTGGCAACGCCAAGGGCTCGAAAATGGCCACATAATCTTTAATCGCGCAGCGTTCTCTTGGGGATTGAGCGCAAGGAGAGAGGTCACGCACTTTTGATAATAATATATATTTCTCAACGCATATGTGAGAAGCACGCTGGGTTATGCTCGATCACTGAAGATATTTACAAACCACAAAAACGAATAATTAAACTGTGGCACAAACGTGAAGCATGTCGTCAGAAAGGACGTGGTCAAGCGGAAAATGACATTAATTTATGAAACTTTGACGTACGCAACAGAGAAGGAGATGGTTCTCTGGCTTCATAGAATCAGTCTTGAAAAGATAGGATGCTACAATAATTAACTTTTTACAAGTTTGTGGGGTGGGTATTTTTTTAAATAGTTCAAGGTCAATCCTAGAGAAAGGTCCAAACGCATCTTTGAAGTTTTTCACCATTGAACGTTGAAACTGGCGTCCAAAAAATGTCAAGATAAGTCGGTTTGGGTGGAGCAGGGCGGAAAATCCCAGAATACATCGAAAAATTGAACAGATTTCAAAGCAGGACTTCGCCGATTGCTCGAAAACGTCACAAAGTTGAACATCTCGCGAACCGTTGAGCTATGACGAAGTACCGTGCGTTCATCCGTGGTAGAAAAGTTTCCTCGCTCAAAGAATAATATGGGGATCGGAAAAGATCATGTAATTCCACACGTTAGATGAGAAAATGTGGGGTTATAACATTTGCTATGACAGATAATGTGCATGCGGAAATTTCTGACAAAGAACTCATACGATATTATTATTTTTGAGATTATTGGCATATATAACCCTACCTACTGTTTTTGGTGGCATTTTGCTGTGCACTCTGGATTTTTTCGCGCAAACGGGAAGTTGAGTCGACAGTTTGCAGGGCCGCAAGAAATGCGCGCGTGATAACTAAAGCTAACATGACATCGTTCTGCTGGACTTATTATTAAGCGCTGAGTTCACATTTCCTAGCAATTTGGGCATTGCATGTACATAAATAAACGCATGTGATTGAAATAATTTCGGGTTTCAAACGGTTCGGCGAGCGCTCAGTAGGCCAAGTGTTAAATGATCTTGTGAGTAAACCATATGGCAAATTGTTTCAAGCAGGCTGTTTTTCGAGGGGCGTTAGACAGCGGGGTGGTTATCTACGTACTACGCATCTCACGGCTAAATGTTTCTCGGACCACCTTCAAAAGGATCATCAGAGGAAACAGAGAGTTTGGAGATAGACATTGTCATTGATATCGTGATCTAGATGTCCAAACCCTTTTTGAAGCGTTGGATGTTGTTGCTGGCTCTGACTTCATTCGGAAGTTTATTCCAAACATGAGAATGCTTTACAATAAAGAAGTTTGTGCATATATTTCTCCGAGATAGCAGGGTTGATAAGGTGGATCTCTTATTTCTTAGACTGTATGAAGGGCCGTGTTGTAAGTGGACGGTAAACGCTGCGGTAATCGCATCGGAATGTATAAGTTTGAACGGCAGCGTCAGGCTCACCTTTAGCATACGCAGCCAAAGTGGATCAACATCAAGTTTTTCACAGCGTTTTCCGTAGGTGAGCGAGGTAGAATATTCTAATAAGCTCTTGGTGAACGATCATTGAAGGTTTTCTAACACAAGCATATCAGACGTGCGTAGATGACAGTAAATGAAAGTGCATTACTCCCGTTGTGGCCGAGCACACATTTTATAGAGCGTCAGCTTCGCAGCTAGCAAACTAAACGTCTTTTTGATACAGCCTATTGTTCTCCTAGTTTTTGCCACCTGGGAACATACTTGTTCAGAGAAATTAAAGGAGTTTGAGTACGGTATTCCTAGATCTCTGACCAAAGTGGCTGTATCAGTACCACAACCATCTAGTGAGAGGGAGCCATGGGGTAGTTTACAACCATGAGTGATGATGTTCGGTTTTCTCGCTGAGAACATCAGCCGTGTTCTGCATCACGACTGAAATGACGCTAGATCCTGTCGTATATTTTTCACGCGGGAAGCGATGTTACTATGCTGACGTAATGTGCGAACGATTTTGATATCGTCAGCAAGCAGAAAGGGCTGATCGTGCGTGATAACGTGGAATAAATCATTTATGTGCAGTAAGAACAGCAACCGAGCCAGAACGCTCCCTTGAATCACCTCACTAGTCACTGTTTTTGGTGTTGAACACTGCTCTCGTATTTTGACTGTTCCAGTGCGACCTTCAAGTTATGACGACAGCCAGCTATACAAGAGATCTTGTGTGCCAAAAGATGCTATTATGATCAAGAGGCGCTTATGAGGCACACGATCAAAAGCCTTTTGCATGTCTAAGAGTATGATAATTACCGCATTTCCTGCGTAAACAAACGTCGATTTATGGTTTTTGAACTCCAGCTGACATGCCATACAAGAGCGTTTACCAAGAAAACCGTTCTGTGAAAGGTTTACAAGCCCTTTTGACCTTGAGAACTCAACAACGTGCATCTTCACTATCATTTCAAACATTCTCGAGCAGATTGACGTGTGGTTGATGGGACGATAGTCACCAACATCGTGCCCTGAACCACTCTTGTGACGAGGTATAGTGGTTGAGGTTTTCCACTGAGGATAGAAGGCGATGGATAAAAGTGATAGGCTGAACAGATTGAGTAAAAGGAAGGGTGTATCCTCACCTGCCTATTTGACGACCATTGGTGGGATGCCATCTGGTCCAGGACGGATTGAGGGCTTGATGCCAGTTAACTGTGAACGAATACTTCGAACAACAATTAGACCATTACTCGAAACTTTATCTGTTTTCGATGGGATATTAGCAAGTAATGGGGTGCTTTCTACGTTAAACGAGGCAGCGAAATGTGAGGTGAAGATTTTGCACATCGCTACAGAGTCATCGACAACCTTTTGTCTTCGAGAGTAATAATTCTTATAGCAGGGTTCCTCATTAAATTCCTCCGTCTCATCAGTTGCACTGGTCTCGTGCCTCCCTGCTCTCTACGAAGCGCGACTTTCTCTCCGTTTACACGATGGGGTTGCGTCTGACGTTCTATGTGTTTAAACGTTTTGCTCATTTGCATCACCAGAAGAATGTCCTGTGTTCTTCCCTACTCTGACTTAGGCATTTTAAGCCTGTCGGTCTCTTTCACAGTAAGGATTTTACCCTGTACATACTGGCCGACACGTTTTGATTTAATGGGGGCCAAAACGTCGATACAAAACGTTAGATGTCTGATAAGTTCTCCGGCTGCTATGCTTGGGTCTCATGCGTGAGAGAAGGTATTCCAATTTAAGTATCTTAGTAGGGAGAAGAGTGCATTCCAATAAATGAATTTGATCGGACGGTAGAATACAGCTGTCGATTTGGTAGCCATACTGAAATCAAACAGACATTTGACGACATTTTGGCCGCTTCCTGGGACTTGTTGTAGAACAGATATCTCTACAGACGAAATACCTGCGGTAAATATAAGATCCAAAATATGCTCCTTTATGGTGGGCGTTAGGACATGTTGGTTCCAACCGTTAAGTTGAATGAGTGAAAGGTAATCGGCCTGCTTTGCTGGAGCAGAGAATGAGGTCCAGGAGATACTAGGCATGTTAAAGTCACCGCCTACTAGTTTCTGTTCACAAAACATGTTGGACACCTGATTTATTATCTCTACAAGGTCACTCAGATCATTGTTCGCAACATCAGGCGGTCTTTAGATGCATCCTATAAGTAGCTTGCGAGAACTGATAAAGATCATTAACCACGACGATTCCTCGAGTTTATGAAGTATGAACTCATCAAGTGTTACTGCGGTAAATGATGCATCCACCTTCTCGTCCTGTGAGACGATCCCTATGAAAGGTGTGATATCTTACGATGCTCATCTGACTGTCTGAGGTCTCAGGAGAGCACCACGTCTCAGTTACGAAAATGATATGGAGATTAGATAGAAAGACAAAGGGTTTGCAAGTGTGCCTCTTATTAACCAACGTTCTTGCGTTCATTATTAATTAATTTACGAAATTCTTTCTGTCAGATACAGCAGATAAACTGCCTCATGACAGATGAGGCAGTGGGTTGCGAAATATCAAATGGAACGGCCTGATCTAAGGAATGTACCGAGTTTCTGCTCATATTCGAGTGGATGTTGTGAAAGTTTGGCTCCATGATAGGAAGTGTCGTAAAAGTGCTATTATGGATGGATGGTAAAGTGGGACTCGGGAGGGGGACCAGCTGGCGGTTGATGAAATATCGGGGGTGCAATAAAAATGGACCGGTTTGGTTTGTTTGGCATATATTTGTGTTGTTTACATAATCAGGTGATGACTTACTTGCTGGGGTATTCATATTGGGAACTTGGTTCCTGGTAGCACTCATATTTTGGGTAGTAGGATGAGCCACTACGAAGATATTGGATAATGGATGGTAAACGTGACTCCTAGTATAGTAGTAGGTTGACCTGGAAGCAGTTGGAGACAAATTGTGCAGTCTTACATACAACGCCTTAGGTCTAGGACTTTTGCTAGTGAAAGCCTCGGTTGACAGAGGGAGACGTTCAGCACTAGAAGATATTTTTTAGCAATAGCCGTGAGTTCCATTGCGGAAACTTGATCGCAACTGACGTTATCAGAGCCAGGCGTGGTTTGTTTTTCAGTGTTCGCCTAGACCGGCAACGCAACGACGTTTCCAGCTGTAACTTGCGGGTTCAGAGAGCTGGTGGAGCAGTTGAGATCTACAGTCAGAAAAACGAGATTATTGACTGTGTTCTTTCCTCGGGGATATTGACTCGCTATATTTCCCTTTGGAGCGGCGCCTTGTCACCGAACACTTTTATGGACTTAAAATTTGCGCCACGCCCGATTTGCCCTTGTCTTCTGAGGAATTCGTTTACTACAAGTTCACCTGTGAACTGTAGCAACAATGGACAGTGTTTCTGCCGTACTTTCTTGCGAAGTCTCAAAAATTTGCACTCTTGCCCTCCATCTTACTGGATTTGAGTAAGATCATTTTCGCAGCAACAGAAGTATTCTGCAAGGTACGTTAAACACCACCACTTTGTTCGCACGGCGTGACCACTTATACAATTCCGTAGCTACAGTATCAATAGGCGTTCCGGCGGCTACGAGGTCTTTGTGACTAGGGGCAGTCTGATGGCGGATGTTACTTGAGGCATTCATAATGCACAATAGCGAATGTAATTTGTGCAAAATTTCCGCAAGCTCCGTGTTTCTACTGTGTAGTTTCGTCATTCAATCCTCAAACTCCCTTATTTTTCTAGCCTCGTCTACGAACACATTGGTAATGGAAACTGAACATAGGTTTGTGTTGATCCTCTTGTGTGATGTGCTACGATTTGTTGTTGAGACTGCCTGTTTAGCAGCGGCTTTGATATGCTCTGCGACAGCAGGGATGGGGAAGTTGTTAGTCGAACAATCTGAAGATTTTACACCTTTCTTCACCGTTAACATGCTTTTTGCATGGAGATGATCGGTTGACGACAGGCAATTTCTGAAGATTGGCTGACTTAGCGGACCTTACTGCATGATGTTCAACTTTTATCAATGGGTTACGTTCAAAATGTCTCGAAGCAAGTAAGTACGACAAAATACAACAGATAGTACGTAAATTTGATTGATCAAATGGTAAAAACGGGATATGCACTAGAACGCAATAATGACAGAGTTGGTTTCCTTTCACACAAAATTTCTGAAAACTCGGTGAAATGGGAATTATATCGAGTTTACTTAAAGTGGTACAGATAATCTTGCCAAAAATTGTGTAAAATACGCCACATCTTAAATTCTTTCTCAAAATAGTGTTCGCACTTCACTCACTGACACGTGCTATGAAGGTTCATTCGAAGATGCGCAGACGTTTGCTCGCTTAGGAGCCCTTATATGTGGACAGATGCGTATCAAAAATGCAGAGAAGCTTCTGTGAAAACATATAAATTATATGCTCATGAATACAGAATTACGAGTGATCAGATAATAAATATACACATCTGCCCGTAATTACGTGGAATTCAGTCGATATAATCAGATATGCACATGTATGTACATATGGATAAACGTATACTTTTGTCACTAGACAAATCGACGCACTAACGTTGATTTTCTGTGTAAACTTGCACCTTGATATCGAAAATTTCACAGTTGTTTGCCGTTTACACGTAAGCAAACTCCACTGTTATTTGATCTGCCAACGGACTTATCCAACAACCAATAGGAAAATTCGACCGTTCAGATTATTTTTCCCGGGTATGAAAGGAAACCGGCTACCCAATAATAACCGGCCCTTTTCGAACCACGCGCCGAAGAGGCATGGATTAATGAAGAGCACTAAGCTGAGGAAAGTGATCCAGTTCCGCTTCAGCAGTTTTATGATCTTCCGGAGGGAGACGCTCTTGGCGATGAGCCACCGGTTGCACCCTAGTCACAGTGGTGTGTGCTGATTCTTTGAGGTCTGTTGCGTTATTCTAGGATTGCTGCGCACCGATTGGTGTTGGAAAGTGGCCCTACGCTTTGCTCTCCTCCTTAAATAAACCGCATTATTCATCTGTTCTAACATCGACTACCATTATTGTTTCTCTTACTCTTATTTAATCCGAGCCATGTTAACCTCTAAATGCCAAAATTAGTCATTTTCTTTCTATTTTTCCTTGAGTGACTCATGACTTCCATGTTTTCTTGATGCATGGACAGTTGTTTTGCTTCGACCCAACCAGCGACCGGTTGTTTGAGTGAGATCAATCTTGTTTTGTCGTCCACCATTGTTCAGCGGTTCCTGGTTGTAGATTTGTTGTCTAGATACGTTCCTTCTTCGGTTTCTGAGGATTTCCACAGTTAATGTGAGAGATTTAATTTTTTTCGTATATTGATTCCACTGGTACCGTATTAAATCCAGCGCCTTCGCATCAACCATCGCAAGGATAGATTAACCCTGTCGTTGGATACTGAGAAAGACATTTACTGGATCAACAGATTGCGCGTAACTCAGGGTGAACTCGAATCGTTAATCAACGTTTCATTAGCATGTGTTACGTCGTGTTTCAAAAAACAAGGGTGATATGACAGAATTATGAGCTGCGAGTATTGTTGAATCGGCCGATAGTACTGAGATGCCGAGCTACACTGCTTCGTAGATTCTACTGGAATTCTTGTTGATGACGTTGTCGCTAGCACACAAAAAAGTCAGGCTGTTCAAAAGCGTGTGACGCTGAATAGTAAACACGGGAGTAAAGCAAAGTAGATCAGCTCCCGGAATCCCGGTCTGTGTGTCCATCCCAAGGAAAATCCAGCAGAAAATAAACTATAGTCTGAAATCAATGGTGAGTGGTAACCGATTGCACTTTCGTATCAATGTTCCTTCGGCACCTTGGAAGATGAAAGTAGACTGAAAATGTTGGCGGCAGCTTGTGATATACGAATCAGTGAGTACCTCAACATTGGTGATACGATCCACTTCTTGACCAGATAGTTCACTAGCTATGATATTCTTGTCGATTTTGGTACTTTCTATGTCCATCGGAAACTGAGAAGCAGCGTCAAGTTGTCGAATCTCCCTCAGCAGTTATTTGCCATGCACGGCACAAAAGGCACAAACCTATGACTTCTAATCAGTGGGGATGATAACTTACCGGCCTTTCAGTAGGTGGCAAAATCATTTGAAGCCAGTGTGGGTAACGTGTAATTTGCGCCCAAAAGTAATGTATTTTGCTTGTGCTTGCTGAAACCTGCACCGGAATAAGATAAGTGGTTGTAATCTATTATTCAAAAGCTGCTGAAGGACAGTGCCATCTGCGGAACCGAACGCAGCGATCTTCAAAAACGGAATGATTTTCGGGTCCCAACGAAGATAATTCACATCTGAAGCACTGCTTAGAGTTGTCTTAGCACTCCTGATCGCTTGTACTGTACCTGGGGTCAATTTGGTGAATTGAGTGGGACCAGTGATTAAATCCATCATGCGGGGTAAGCATGTTGACAAAATTCGGAAAAGAGCGGCGATAGAAGTTAACCGTACTGATAAACCCATGAGACCGGTTCGTTGTGGACAACAGTGGAAAGAATGTAATCGGGCTGATCTTCTCAGCTAAAGATGATACAACAGACAGATTGACAGTGTCCAACACGTTTAGCGTTGAAAGGTAAAAGACCTACTTGGATGCTTTTGTATTAACACCATAGTGTTGAAATCGTTGGAAAACTTCGCAACCGTGTACCCGATGCTCTGCTATCGGTTCACCAGCAATGAATATCTCGTCCAATTACACATACTTACAATCCAAACCAAGTGAAACGTCTCCAGTGAAGCGCTGGCACGTGTGTCGTGTTAGTATCTAGAATGGCATATGGGGAAACGCATACGGCCCAAATGAACCGGTCATCACTGTTTTGGGAGTGTCTCTCGTTGCAACTGTTATATAATGGTCCGCCCGGACAAGGTCCAGTTCAGACACCACTTTCTTACTGGACAGTTTCAAAGGCAAACACTGGATGTGTGGTACTGATAAATGGCCGAGAGTCGCTGTGTTATTCGAAGCGCGATGGTCACTGTATGGCTTACAACCACCGAGTGACTTCGTGCGTGTCATATGCAGAAGAGAAGAGCGAAGGTGTTGCTTGACTGCCGGATGATACTCAGTGGAAGCGTGCGTTCAAATTTAGGTCGCGCTGGTTGAAGTTTGGCGAAATGAAACCAGAATAGTCGCGCTTGCCCAGGTGATCTTACTTTGGTAGTGTTTCTGCGAACTGTGATTCACCGGCTAGTAAAAACCTACTTGTTGCACGAACTGATGAATCGTATTTGAAAGTGACTGAAACTGACTGGAAGTTTTCGGAATGGTACGACGTATGGCGGACAAATTGGCTTTAGCATATGCTTCATGAACGGAAGGAGAAGTAAAGATGTCAACCGACCTGCGCCTATGAAATTCAGCCAACAGTCCACGTTGATCACGAATTCTACCCGGATGATGAACGTTTTGACGTCTATCAGGACAAACAACCTGAGCTGCCACCAGGGTCCAAGGTCTGAGTTGTTCAACCTCTCACGACAAACGTTGGTGTGGCTCTGGTTAGCGGCAATGTACGTACAGTTTTATGGCTGGGCGAAATGACTTGGTAGAGGACAATGAGGCTGACTTGGGAACCGTACCAACAAAAAATTTGGTTCCCAAATGCCTGTCCCCCATGTAAAATAAGTGACGTGATAGTGGTTCGTCGGTCGCAACAGTATCCACCACGGGCTAAATACCATGCTTGACCATAGAGGCCCACGAAAGACGGAGGCTCATGGCGTCTCATATTTTACCGCTTGAGTGCCATATTTGCGATGGTACCAACACTAACTGTTACACCCTCAAGACCTCGAGCTGGAATGCTGCCTGTCATTTAACTTCAACAATTTGCTGTGTTTCGTAAGCGGGTCTGTTTGGGACTCAGTTTTTCCAAAAACGTCCTTTAGGTCTGAGTTCTCTGTGTGACCTTTCACTTCCTTAATACGATCCAGAACGCACACACTGAAGTGGCTGAGCAAGTTCCCATTATTTTCGCCAGCTTCTCCAGAGTACTTCCTTCCGCAAAAGCAGTTACCAGGCGACAGACATTCGACGGCAGTTCGGTTAACAAGTTTACTCAAAATACTACCCGCCATGTTGAGATCATCCAGGAAGCTGCGTACATATTGTGAAAGTTCTGAGGAAGGTTTGCTTACTAGCTCTATGTTAGTAAGCAGACCCCGGAGCTCCTCTGAGTCTGGCTCTTCCTTGAGTGAAATAACGGAAACTAACAGCACATTGTGTTGATTGTCAAGGGAAATATGTTCCAAGAGATTTTTAACTTCTGCCGCTACATCAGTAGGTAGTGCTTCGATCATATACAGAATTCAGTAAGCTGCGAAGTGACCTGTCTTCTCGCGAGTACTGTCTTAGTTTGGTTGAAGCACACCCTAAAATTTCGAGGTGAGTATTCCGGCAACCAAGGCGCAATAGTGCTCCAGATTTTGTTGCTCAATCAACTGAACAATTCATGGCGCAGCGAGATAAAAAACGGAGTGGCGGAAGATAGAAAAACGGCAACAATTATTGCAAAAATCGATCCTCAGGTCAGCTGCACACAGGATGAGGATCTGAAAAACGTAACTAAAGATGTCTTAGCGGTGAACAAAGATGTCGAGTAAATATATAACCCTGTCGGTATACCAGCGAACAGCGCAACCTGCTGGTTGCCGTGCCCAGTACAATAACAGGACAGGTTCTGTTAGGTGACCAAAGTTCAGGGAAACAGTGACAGCAGCGGCATATCGTCCAAGATAGAACCAACTTCGCCATATGGCATAAGAATGGTATACTCGTTACACCATTGTCCATCAACACAGTTCATTCAACCAAAACCACAGACCGGAGTGAAACGAGATGTATTTGCGGAGAACGCGCGACAGTTGTACTACCAAAGCAAAACCTTGTGTACAAGTCATGTGAGCCGCGTAACCATATAAGGCTGGGAAAAGTAAAAAATATATTCAACAAACACCACATTTCACATGTATTTAGAAAAATCGGGATGTTTTTACACATACTTTACTATGCTATTTATATGCCTGGTTATAATCATTTATATCTATTCGTTTTCTGTGCATATAGTATTCGTCTGTCATTCGAGATTGGACCCTAAGTCCCCGTGAAATCGTTGGCTGAAAATGTTTGTCCTTGGTTGTAATTAGGCACTCCTTGCTACAAAACCGAATGTACAAAGCGGCGAGTCATCTGTTCCCAAATCTGGCCGTTGTGGCCACATGCGTCGATGTGCGGGTTATTTTGGGAGCATTTTCCTGATGGTTGCACCTTCTGTAGCTATAAAGACTTTATGAAGTTTCCGATAAAGGCTGGCACCAACTATATAATCCACGACATGCAAGTCAAAACTCAGCAGCTCAAGCCGATCAGTCGACAGATAACGGAATGTACGCAGTATAAACACATTACATTGGTTTGTATCAACTGCACCTGTAAGTGTGATGTGTCTGATGTCATGCCAGACAAGCAAGATTGTTAGTGAGATTAACGAGTTATTTAATAAGAGTTCAGGACCATTAATGTCCACCTGTGCCCATCACTTCGCTGAAAAACACCTTGTATGTTGTGTTGTGGAAGTGTTTGGAGTGTCCTCCGTGTAGCTTGTAGTGCGAAGCGGTGGGGCTAAATATTAGTCTGACAGTGAAATGTTCCAGCTGATTGCCAATCACTGACCGCTGAAGGAAGAACTAAAGCATGTGCGTAGCAAATTTCTATTCCGAAGTACTGTTTACTTTTCAGCAGGTCAGACGAAAATGCACAGTGCGGAATGAGGCAGCGGTTATGCGAGATTGACTTGATGAAGTGAAAGACAGGGAAATCACTTCAGATTTTACCTGAATAAAAGTTTGCAGTGTTACAAGCTACCGTTGGATAGCTGCAAGTAGCTGACGCCACTCCGCGATGTCCAAACGGTTGTTGTTGACCGAAAAACATTTCGAATAGAAGCTCTTCAACTGTTGATCACGAACGGCTAGTAGTTGCTCGAGCAACACTTAGTCTTTTCGGAACGTCTATCTATATTCCGGATCGGGGATAGTCGAGTCTGCGAACAACAAGCATCTATAAATTCTGAGCCCGTCGAGCAACCGATCCGGATCCAAAGGGGAATACGGTCGTATTGGCGAGTCTCCTATTTCTAGGGTACTGATGTTAAAAAACAATATGGTAAACCAAATATTGGAAGGCAACAACAAACCTCGATATTGACTCCATCAAATATACAAGTTTCGAGATTTACGGTTCGCGCAAATATGATCGAATGCAACAGTCACGTAATAGCGAAGCGGTCGAGCGAAAAGGAAACCAGGGCACACAAACAAAAATCCGGCAAGGGTAAGTAAGGAAGAAAAACTACGCGAAAACAAGTTTCTACAAGCATACGGTATCAATATTTATTATTACATCGAGATCAACATTCACTGGAGAAATGGTTTGTCACTCACGTAAATTGAATGATAATGTTAGACTGCAGGAAATGCTCGTAATCAGTATAAAGAATTCCAGCATAAAGAAACGAACTAATGAGATGGGAATAAATATGGCAGGGAACGTGGTTCTCAACGTTCTGTTAACACAACAATTATCAAACACCCACGCAATCAGTAACCTCAACATCAACAACTCTCTTCAGAAGTCAGCATTTATTTCCGTCCGCTTCACATTGAACAGAACGTGATGGATAGATGAATCTCAGTGAGCTCATCAAGTGAGGAAAAGTTTTCGTATGTGAGACAGTTGACGGTATTTTACTAAATCCGCTGGCAGTGAAATATTAAACTCTCGCCCTCTGATAACACAGACGGTTAAAATTTTACGGACAGTTATGGCTCACATGCTCTCCCATTCATTACTGGCAACAATAAATTTGTCCGCTGAATTTCCCACCAATCACCCAAAATACTGGTTTCAAGATCACTGAGTGTGTTACAGCAGACAAGTCGTAGGGTTCGTCTTCGTGTACCTGTCACACCCATAAACCCACTTTGTGCAAGGTGGAGACACCTGGGAACAGCGCCACAGACCCTGTGTGACATGCACACGATTTACACAAAAGACAACCAAGACGGCTTCGACAGCACACTGCTCCACAGTGTTGTCAAGCTGATCAAGTTTATTTGTCTGTATGAAGGGCTTTTTCGCTTTTTTTCTGAATTACTTAAAACTAATCTTTTTATATTGTGTATTGCTCTTCCCTATCGAACATGGCCCGTGTTAGATCTAGCAGCGCTTGGATTCGGCAGATACTGTCTGAGACAGCAAGCGTTTGCGGTTGGTATGGATGTAAAATGTCTGTACAAAACGGCAGTTGATGCCACCAATGTTAGAAGTGGTACCATTTCAAATGCACTGGCCTCAACAAATCCCGGTGCAAAAAGATGGCTCCCTCATCTCTCATTTTTAACCGCATGAGCTTCAGGTTTTACGAAGGCCAATGTACTAATTCACCGCTGACTGGTCACATATGCACCACGGTAACTAGAGAGGAACAGAAAACCCGCGGCTGTAAATGCGGGGTTCTCCTCAGCTCCGTAAAGCCTTTCATTTTGTCCAAGAGGAGTAAGATGGAGGGGTACCAACGGGCTCTGACTGAAGTAAAGTTGGAAGTGCAACCTCTAAATGAGTACGTAGCGCTTCCTCTCTGGTGTTACAATCACCAAGAGAGCAGTTTCCCTGCCAACTGCACACATACAGAAGGCAGCAATAAGAATATAAATGAAAGCTCACAGAGAAAAGAGAATTGTTTCATGGAGCCGCTGCCCCACAACATCTTCAACCGAGCCAGCTAAATCATTCTTAGCGTCTCTATTCTCTCTGGACGTTACGAACCTAGTACTGGCAAGGAGGCTGCGCGCCAGGGCAACCGGAAAGTCAATTGACATTTGGTAGCTTTACTGGCCATGCTCAGCCCGAGACCGTGGTGAGTAAAACACTGGTTTTGAAGTCCTCCGAAGCCCACCTGGAAGGCATCTTTCGATTGCTCTCGAAAAGGGAGGGTGGGACGCGGGCAGCGGACTAAGGTCAATCACGAATCACAGTAGACCAGAAGCTAAATGGAGACAGAGGCCGTGGTGTATGTTCCCGAATTATCCCGTCAGACCCCTGCGTCTGTTGCAGAAAGCGGAGTCTGTCTGCGTGGTCATTCTAACTACCGATGATCCGAGCACAGGCACGAGTATTGAGGGCACTGAACCCACACAAAAACCGCTTTTCGATTTACCTACCCAAAACCAACCCGACGGCTCCGTAGAAAATTCTTCCTCCCAAGAATTCGGAACGGAAGTTGCCTATTGGTACAGCCTCCCGCAACTTGAAAAGCACTTATTTGTCCGGCTCCAATGGGTATTTCTATCAGTGGCTCCACAGCACCACACGCATTGCCCTCTTTCAAACCCCGCACCCAGCAGACGAAGGAGTTAAACATTCCGTGGGTGAAAAATTTCCAATCACTCTCTTAAGGAGCGGGATTTATAATGGGCGCACAGGTCGCATGTTTCGAAACTAAGAATGCTGGTCAAGTATCGAGCAGGGTTGCTGACGTGCGCACAGGCGATGATGTGGCTCCCGCAGCCATCAGAACAACTCAGAAGAACAGACCGAGTCCAGCCCCATCACCCTCCTCAATTCTATGCCTTCTTTCCTAGGATCTTCTTTGCACACTCCTTTTCTGTTTTAGCACGAAATCCATCGAGGAAGTAGTCTTTAAGTGCATGCACGCGAACTGTCTGAGTCCGTGCAATAAATGACCGGAAATCAGACAGTTCACTCATAGAACCTACCCGCACATGTTCATTTTCATAGGGACCTGGTTTACAGATGACATCAGTGATAGTGAACTGAGTGTCCCCGTGTATTCCGTTAATCGGACTGACTACGCCCAAGCGAGAAGGGGGGTTCTGAGATTTTTCTTCAACAGTATCTCCCAACATCCACGGTCATCGGTAGATTCCAGTCCTCTGATAAATGTGACGCTCTGTGGCTTCGACTACCACTGCGTGACCAAGACTCACTCCTGGTGGGGGTTATTTATCGTTCTCCCTCCTCCGAAGTCTCCGACGACGACACCCTCCTGGTAAGCCTGGAATACGACGTTTTACTCACCCATTCATTATGGGTGACTTTAAGGCACCCGAATAAACTGGGAATCAGTTTCTCACCAGGACTGTGAAGACAGATTCTCGACTTCTTTGTCGACGCTGATACGATGGAAGACGTGGAAATAACACATCAGCTCCTCGGCACTCCGTCGTTATGGTCAGATTCCCTCTCTGCTCGACCTTGTCACTACTACCTAGGGCCACCTGGTAGAGAGAGCGATCGTCAAACCGCCAAATGGGCACAGTGACCACCCTCTGCTAATCTCTGATCTTATCTGTTACTGGTTACAACAACCGGCAAAAAGGTCCATAGTTCAAAAATTTAACCAGGCTGGTGTTGACGGCCTGAGAACCTACTTAGGTTCATCCATTCTTGATTTGGACTCTGTGACCCAGAAGTACCGTGAGTTTCAAGGCGCAATCCAGAAAGTGGACAACTTGTTTGCACCGCACAAACTGCGTACTTTCGCTTCTCAGCCACCCCTTCTGCACAGATTACATCGTCCCCTCGACGACTGTTCCCACTCATTCGCGAAGCATAGGCTTACAGGGAATCCGGATTACCTAAGCTCGTTCCTTACTGTTCAAAACAGATGTAGGCAGAAAATCCGTGAACACACCAAACTCGTACAATAAAAGGTCTTCCTCAGAGCCCGCTGGAACAAAAGCTTCTTAGTTAAGCATACTTAGAAAACAAGAAAAACTGAACTCTCAGCCCTATCTTTGAGATTTCTTGGCAGCAGACTTCATCTGACTCCCTAGCTGTGTTCGAGTTATTCAGGGGTTAGTACTGGGCAATCTACAACGTCGCGCTAACGGCCTGGCTTACTGTCCTAGTGCTTCAGAACTTCCGATGACTACTCGTTACCGCTGGGTTTTTCTGTGCTAGATGTTAATGACATTTTGTTAAAAGTTAATTCATGCAGTGCAATGGATCTCGACAAGGTCCACTCCATAATATGCAAGGAAGCAGCTGGTAGTCTGGTAGAGCACCTTCACAAGTTGTTTGAGCAGACACTGCAGACGGGTATCCTCCCTAGTGCATGGAAAGAGGTGACGGTCACACCCATACTTGAAGCGAGCGACCGGCACTGTCCGGCTAGCTATCGGTCAATCAGCCCTACTATCATGATGTGCAAGATAATAGAGCACCTATTAAGACGTGCCATTCTCATTCACTTCTCATCAACCCATCTCTTCTTCTCTACACAACGTGGCTTCCTTCCTAGTCGGTCTTGCATAACAAGCATGCTAATTTCGATAGATAGTCTGGCGGAGGCCCGAGAAAATGGCTCCATCTCAGATGCTGTCTTCTTTGATTTCTTCTATGCCTTTGACGGTTTCCCACACGGTCACCTGAAACACAAACTGTAGGCTTATGGTATTCAAGGAGAGGTTCTTCGCTGGACTGCCTCTTTTCTTGTTAACAGAACTTTCAGAGTTAAGACTGGATCAGGCCTTTCGTCTCCCTCTTGCATTTCAGCGGGGGTTCACCAAGGGTCGGTGCTAGATCCTCCGTTATTCCTGATTTAAATCAACGACCTTCCTGATAATATTTCTAGCAACGCCCTTTTATACCCCCAACGATCTCAAAATCTGGTATGCCACTGATCCCAGTGCACCGAAGATTGATCATGATGTGATCTAGCGCAGGTCGGACGATTGGAGTCTCCCAATAAATGAACATAAGTCTGCTCACATGTCACTCGGTGGAGATTTTGGCAATGCCTTCACGATTCGTAGTGCGTTTAGCGCAATAGGTATGAAAATCGATCTGCAGAAAGATCCCGGCACCTGGTTGTCGTCCAACTTATACTTCGAATGTTATCATGAGATGGCGACAAAAAGAGGTTCATCGCTCTTAAGAATATCGAGCGCACTTTCACCCGCATGGAAAAGAAGGCTCTTCAAACGCTTTATAGAGTGTATATGTAACCGCTCTTCGAGGATGCAAATAAGGTCGTGTACACCGATCTGAAGAACGACGTATTGAATGTTGAGCGAGTCTAGCGCGAAGTTACGTAGCTAGCCGAGGGCATGAGAAATATCACGTAGGAGTCTCTACTTGAAATTCTTGATCTGTACCCACTTGAAGTTCGAATATTCCGCTGTGGTTTAATACTCAAACACTCCCCTGGTAGAACAGTTTTTCACTGTAGCGAATGCAGACGGCTGGCGAGGATACCAGGAAGCTTTTCAAGCTCCGCCCTCGGACACTTTCAAAGCATCAGTTCTTTTCCTACAGCGTTATAAACCATTGGGACACCCTTCCCTCTGAATTCGTCAGCAACGCTTCTGAGGATCGTTTTAAAGCTTCGCTTGATTCTCATTCATCTAATGTTTTATTATGCAAGTAATCTACTCAGTTCTTGGTATTCATTGTAATCCACAGGAGTGGTGCTACGCCGTGTTCTGAATGATGGCCTTTTATATCAACAGATGCCCGCTGACGTTGAGAAAAGAAATCCGACTAGATCCAGGAACGCTGGGCTCCTGTTTCGAACCAGTGTCTCAGTCGCTGAAATCACCAAGAGACAGGTAACTGTCTCCCGCAATCTGATTGGCTGGTGTTGGTAGTGGCGGTCCTTTGAAATGTCACATTCATTCCATCAGGGTTTTCCAGCTTTTCGTGTACGAAAGGGAATGCACTCCCCTTGGGTTGGGTTGTGTTCATTTTCTACCGACTTATTAGGTTTTTGGATTTAATTACTCACAGCTGTGCATCGAGTCTTAAAAAGGCTTAAAACGTACGTATGCGTGTGTGGACAGTGGCAATAGTTACGTAGTGTCATTCAGTAGACTGCAATTTTTCCGACGAGTTTTCGACTTCTCTTGTTAAGAAACTTTCTGCTGTGACCCCAGACCGTTCAGACTAATGGAAATTAGTAGCGTCTCTTTAACCCCTCCGGGAGAAAGGGCGTAGGATTATTGCACATGGTCCTGAATGGTTCTTAGGACATAGGGTTACATCACAAAATCCATAGTACGGTTTTTCCGAGCGCCCATTGCGTTTATCCAAGGATCCCGAGTATTTTTAGAGACGGTTCGAAGTGAACTGAGTCATTGATTGCTGTCTGTAACATTTCGTAAGGTGTCCTCTAAAAACATCAAATGTGGTTGGGCTTATTACGAAAGCATTTCTCAGTTTCATAAAAGTTACGAATACTTAAGAATGTACCAGGGTATAGCCTATAGTTTGGGCAGTGTGAAAGAAGCACCAAATTGTCGGAGGTCGTACACACTCAGTGTGCCTGACGTTGTATGCCTTATATATTTTACTACGGCCATGTGCCCCGACCATGTAACTGTAGCCAACATCGATGTAACCCTATGTCCTGAGAACCGGTCAGGACCATGTGCAATAATCCTACGCCGTCAACTTTAACACTGCAGGCTCTGGATTTATAATTAAAAAGTTTACCCATGAGTCCTTCAGATTTGCTGATAAGCGTAACTTTAGTTTTGTTTGTTTTGTAGTAACACTTTTCCTGCAGGCCTACCTATTGCATCTATATTCTCGGCGTCACTGACTGCGTGTCGTTTTAGTAGTAGTTAAGATGCATGATTTCGACTAATAGAAATGGACAACTGATTCCTCGCGCTCCCACCTGGATGTGTACCCGTGGGTAGTCACAGCGCCACAGAGTAAACGGGGGCTTACCTACCTAATTAGCATTCCAATTTTCTGATATAAATTTGGAAACTCGTGGGCCGGAATCGCTGTTACCAGGACTATGTATTGCAGATATATATATATATATATATATATATATATATATATAATATACATATAAAACAATGTCGGCAGCTCAGGTAACGTTTACATATTTAAAAGAGTCACAAACTGGGTGGTAGAAGGTTTGTTGTGACGTTTCAAATCCACACTAAGGTCCATTTTTCGTCTGGTAGCAGATCCTAGTGTGGTTTTCAAACGTCACAATAAATCGTTCACTACTCAGTGTGTTCCCTCCTTTCCGATTACTTTCAGTATATGTATATATATAAACAATATGTCACTCATCCCCGGACTCTCGTTCTGATTATTCTCTGCTACTAGATACAGAAACACGACCAGAAACAACCGACTCGCAACTTCGACTGGGCCGACTCTGATTGCCTGAGGAACCATCTCAGAACGAGTTCTGTAGAATCAGGCTCGGTAGCTTCAACTCCCGTCTGATCAAAGACACGATTCGCAAAACAGAGCGATTATACATATCCCGCAAGCTCGTCAAGTGCTCTACATATTCGTCCTGCCACGAGGTATTCGCCCCCCTCTCGAACTGCGTGTACAACCATTCTGCATACAGCGGCATTCTAGTAGATCTGAGGCATCGATGCGTTCATGAAAATCCACAATCGATGCAGGTCGGAAATCTACCTCGCTCTCTTTTCAGCACAATCTAAAGTACTCGAATTGGCGCAAAGAAAGAATTTTCTTCCTAAATATTTGCTCCTTTGGCGCAACAGTTGGTTTGCGGCCGTTAACGGTTATGTGTTTACAACTTCAGACTTCATTAATTTGAATGGAATTAAGTACTTTACAACGGCGTCTTATCATCCTGCATCGAACGGCCTGGCTGAGCGTGCTGTACAAACGATGGAGAATATGTTGAAGAAACAGTCAAATACCCCTCTGCATGTGCGTCTGGATCGCTCTCTATTTGTTCCTCGGAATCATGTCAACATCATCAGCAGAAGTCTCGTTGAACTCATGTTTGGTCGTCGTCTGTGTACTTAGTCGAATTCACTCCATGAAGGCCCTCAGCCAAGAGTATTCGCTAAGCAGGAACTACTAGAAGACCGTTTCGACATGCGTACTTAACACAGACGTATGTTTGATTCTGATCCCATCCTTGTGTGTCTACTCACTGAAAGTACATGGCAACCCGCTACTGTCACAAGTGCTCACGAACAAATCATACAGGCTTATACGGAAAACGGGTGAATGGTGCGTTACCATCTGGATCATGTGCACCCGCGGACATCAAGCTCAGGAAACGTCGAGTCTCTGATATCTCCACCCCTTGAATCGTATGATGCATCCACGGCTGAGCCCACACTTCTTGCCAACCTACCCTTGCTCCGATCCCAGCGTCTTCCGGTAGGTTGTTTTCAGACCGGATAGCTTCAAATAACAGAAGAGATTATGCGTCGGCTTGATACGTCATCGACTGTTCCACACGTGTTGTGTACGTGTCTATCGATCGATCCATGACAATTTGGATTGGCCATCTTGTCGACCACGAGAACTAATCATACATAAATCCCTTGTTCACACAGTGCGTACTGCCTTACTCTGAGTTGACTGTTTTCCGATCTGCTTATTTTGTCTTTGTAATAAACCGTTTTATTAGTCTATTTTCATTCTGTTAAGCGGTAAACATAACAGGTCCCCCTACGGGACGTCAATGCGGTACATATAATGCATGTAACCCATGGATTTAGTACTTCCTCGTGTGGTGCAACTGTCCCTTCTGCCAACTGATAGGTCTTTGTGCGAACTCGGACTTCTGGGCACTCACCAGAATGGTCCATCCGTGAACTGGCACAAATCACCTCATGCTTGGAACGCTGGAAGCAAACGAGAGAGGATTCCAAGGTTTAGTAGACACAACACATCATCTACTTGGAACCCCGGAAACTTCTTCCATTCAAAAAGTAGGTAGCGTATGAGTGAACCACATCCTGGTAACAAAAACCAAGCTACCTGTTTACTGCTCAATGGTTCTGTTTGTGCTTTTGCATGGCAGTGGAACTTGGACATTGTATCAGCGGAACGTGCGTTATCGCGGACGCTTTCAGGTGCAATGTCTAGAGTGTGTGTTAGGTATTCAATGGTCGGGCATACTTCCAAACACTGAGGTACTTCGACGAGTGGACACTGATGGGGTTGAAGTTATGTTGTTACCCATTCAGATTTGTTGGCTAAGACACGTTTACGGGGTGGGCGAAAACCGGATTCCCAAGCAAGTGAAGATTGATAGGCGAAATCCTGGTGGCCGAAAACGTAGAGACCAAGATGTTATCCAAGTAGGTCTTTCGCTTTGTAATGTCGAGTTTGGGTCTTGGGAGGACTTAATGTTCAACCGGACGGTCTGAAGGGACACTATCCTGAAGGGCGTCCGGAATTTCAATGAGCAACGGTTGCGGGGTCTTGAACTGAAGCGCGTAGTACGCAAAACAACCACGGGTACTATAGGTCATGGTGACACCTATGTGGCGTTGCGACGAATGTGACCGCAAACGCGCTGGCAGCCTCTGATTAGTACGTCATCAACGTACTGACAGTCCATCACGGTGAGACTGGACCTTGACGTGGTGTGACGGCT